>OY720111.1:0-2500 GCA_963082685.1 Cyclophora albipunctata | reverse complement strand
GTTAGGTTAGGTTAGGTTAGGTTAGGTTAGGTTAGGTTAGGTTAGGTTAGGTTAGGTTAGGTTAGGTTAGGTTAGGTTAGGTTAGGTTAGGTTAGGTTAGGTTAGGTTAGGTTAGGTTAGGTTAGGTTAGGTTAGGTTAGGTTAGGTTAGGTTAGGTTAGGTTAGGTTAGGTTAGGTTAGGTTAGGTTAGGTTAGGTTAGGTTAGGTTAGGTTAGGTTAGGTTAGGTTAGGTTAGGTTAGGTTAGGTTAGGTTAGGTTAGGTTAGGTTAGGTTAGGTTAGGTTAGGTTAGGTTAGGTTAGGTTAGGTTAGGTTAGGTTAGGTTAGGTTAGGTTAGGTTAGGTTAGGTTAGGTTAGGTTAGGTTAGGTTAGGTTAGGTTAGGTTAGGTTAGGTTAGGTTAGGTTAGGTTAGGTTAGGTTAGGTTAGGTTAGGTTAGGTTAGGTTAGGTTAGGTTAGGTTAGGTTAGGTTAGGTTAGGTTAGGTTAGGTTAGGTTAGGTTAGGTTAGGTTAGGTTAGGTTAGGTTAGGTTAGGTTAGGTTAGGTTAGGTTAGGTTAGGTTAGGTTAGGTTAGGTTAGGTTAGGTTAGGTTAGGTTAGGTTAGGTTAGGTTAGGTTAGGTTAGGTTAGGTTAGGTTAGGTTAGGTTAGGTTAGGTTAGGTTAGGTTAGGTTAGGTTAGGTTAGGTTAGGTTAGGTTAGGTTAGGTTAGGTTAGGTTAGGTTAGGTTAGGTTAGGTTAGGTTAGGTTAGGTTAGGTTAGGTTAGGTTAGGTTAGGTTAGGTTAGGTTAGGTTAGGTTAGGTTAGGTTAGGTTAGGTTAGGTTAGGTTAGGTTAGGTTAGGTTAGGTTAGGTTAGGTTAGGTTAGGTTAGGTTAGGTTAGGTTAGGTTAGGTTAGGTTAGGTTAGGTTAGGTTAGGTTAGGTTAGGTTAGGTTAGGTTAGGTTAGGTTAGGTTAGGTTAGGTTAGGTTAGGTTAGGTTAGGTTAGGTTAGGTTAGGTTAGGTTAGGTTAGGTTAGGTTAGGTTAGGTTAGGTTAGGTTAGGTTAGGTTAGGTTAGGTTAGGTTAGGTTAGGTTAGGTTAGGTTAGGTTAGGTTAGGTTAGGTTAGGTTAGGTTAGGTTAGGTTAGGTTAGGTTAGGTTAGGTTAGGTTAGGTTAGGTTAGGTTAGGTTAGGTTAGGTTAGGTTAGGTTAGGTTAGGTTAGGTTAGGTTAGGTTAGGTTAGGTTAGGTTAGGTTAGGTTAGGTTAGGTTAGGTTAGGTTAGGTTAGGTTAGGTTAGGTTAGGTTAGGTTAGGTTAGGTTAGGTTAGGTTAGGTTAGGTTAGGTTAGGTTAGGTTAGGTTAGGTTAGGTTAGGTTAGGTTAGGTTAGGTTAGGTTAGGTTAGGTTAGGTTAGGTTAGGTTAGGTTAGGTTAGGTTAGGTTAGGTTAGGTTAGGTTAGGTTAGGTTAGGTTAGGTTAGGTTAGGTTAGGTTAGGTTAGGTTAGGTTAGGTTAGGTTAGGTTAGGTTAGGTTAGGTTAGGTTAGGTTAGGTTAGGTTAGGTTAGGTTAGGTTAGGTTAGGTTAGGTTAGGTTAGGTTAGGTTAGGTTAGGTTAGGTTAGGTTAGGTTAGGTTAGGTTAGGTTAGGTTAGGTTAGGTTAGGTTAGGTTAGGTTAGGTTAGGTTAGGTTAGGTTAGGTTAGGTTAGGTTAGGTTAGGTTAGGTTAGGTTAGGTTAGGTTAGGTTAGGTTAGGTTAGGTTAGGTTAGGTTAGGTTAGGTTAGGTTAGGTTAGGTTAGGTTAGGTTAGGTTAGGTTAGGTTAGGTTAGGTTAGGTTAGGTTAGGTTAGGTTAGGTTAGGTTAGGTTAGGTTAGGTTAGGTTAGGTTAGGTTAGGTTAGGTTAGGTTAGGTTAGGTTAGGTTAGGTTAGGTTAGGTTAGGTTAGGTTAGGTTAGGTTAGGTTAGGTTAGGTTAGGTTAGGTTAGGTTAGGTTAGGTTAGGTTAGGTTAGGTTAGGTTAGGTTAGGTTAGGTTAGGTTAGGTTAGGTTAGGTTAGGTTAGGTTAGGTTAGGTTAGGTTAGGTTAGGTTAGGTTAGGTTAGGTTAGGTTAGGTTAGGTTAGGTTAGGTTAGGTTAGGTTAGGTTAGGTTAGGTTAGGTTAGGTTAGGTTAGGTTAGGTTAGGTTAGGTTAGGTTAGGTTAGGTTAGGTTAGGTTAGGTTAGGTTAGTTAGGTTAGGTTAGGTTAGGTTAGGTTAGGTTAGGTTAGGTTAGGTTAGGTTAGGTTAGGTTAGGTTAGGTTAGGTTAGGTTAGGTTAGGTTAGGTTAGGTTAGGTTAGGTTAGGTTAGGTTAGGTTAGGTTAGGTTAGGTTAGGTTAGGTTAGGTTAGGTTAGGTTAGGTTAGGTTAGGTTAGGTTAGGTTAGGTTAGGTTAGGTTAGGTTAGGTTAGGTTAGGTTAGGTAGGTTAGGTTAGGTAGGAGGTTAGGTTAGGTTAGGTTAGGTTAGGTTAGGTTAGGTAGGTTAGGTTAGGTTAGGTTAGG
>CAUJAW010000002.1:150000-153218 GCA_963082685.1 Cyclophora albipunctata | reverse complement strand
AGTTTTGGTTCCTTAGATCTTACTCAGTTTACTTGGATAACTGTGGTAATTCTAGAGCTAATACATGCAATCAGAACTCTGACCAGCGATGGGACGAGTGCTTTTATTAGATCAAAACCAATCGACGGAGGGCCTCGCGTCCAAAGTCGTTAATTTTGATGAATCTGGATAACTTTTGCCGATCGCATGGTCCAGTACCGGCGACGCATCTTTCAAATGTCTGCCTTATCAACTTTCGATGGTAGTTTCTGCGACTACCATGGTTGTCACGGGTAACGGGGAATCAGGTTCGATTCCGGAGAGGGAGCCTGAGAAACGGCTACCACATCCAAGGAAGGCAGCAGGCGCGCAAATTACCCACTCCCGGCACGGGGAGGTAGTGACGAAAAATAACGATACGGGACTCTTACGAGGCCTCGTAATCGGAATGAGTACACTTTAAATATTTTAACGAGGAACAATTGGAGGGCAAGTCTGGTGCCAGCAGCCGCGGTAATTCCAGCTCCAATAGCGTATACTAAAATTGTTGCGGTTAAAAAGCTCGTAGTTGCATTTGTGCGCCGCGCTGTCGGTGCACCGCATCCGCGGTGATACTGACACGTTTGCGGAGCATATCGTCGGTGAGTCGGCGGTAACACGTCTGCTCAATATCAAATCCTATCGCGGTGCTCTTCAGTGAGTGTCGAGGTGGGCCGACAATTTTACTTTGAACAAATTAGAGTGCTCAAAGCGGCTCAAATGCTGCTTGAATATTTCGTGCATGGAATAATAGAATATGATCTCGGTTCTATTTTGTTGGTTTTCAGAACTCCGAGGTAATGATTAATAGGGATAACTGGGGGCATTCGTATTGCGACGTTAGAGGTGAAATTCTTGGATCGTCGCAAGACGAACATCAGCGAAAGCATTTGCCAAAGGTGTTTTCATCAATCAAGAACGAAAGTTAGAGGTTCGAAGGCGATTAGATACCGCCCTAGTTCTAACCGTAAATATGTCATCTAGCGATCCGCCGACGTTATTACAATGGCTCGGCGGGCAGCTTCCGGGAAACCAAAGATTTTGGACTCCGGGGGGAGTATGGTTGCAAGCTGAAACTTAAAGGAATTGACGGAAGGGCACCACCAGGAGTGGAGCCTGCGGCTTAATTTGACTCAACACGGGAAATCTCACCAGGCCCGGACACCGGAAGGATTGACAGATTAATAGCTCTTTCTTGATTCGGTGGGTGGTGGTGCATGGCCGTTCTTAGTTGGTGGAGCGATTTGTCTGGTTAATTCCGGTAACGAACGAGACTCTAGCCTGCTAAATAGGCGTCGTCATTTCGGTGTGCGCGTCGCTTCACGGCGATGTCGCAACTCACTGACGACGTATTAAAATTCTTCTTAGAGGGACCGGCGGCTTCGAGCCGCACGAGAATGAGCAATAACAGGTCTGTGATGCCCTTAGATGTCCTGGGCCGCACGCGCGCTACACTGAAGGAATCAGCATGTTCTCCCTGGCCTAGAGGCCCGGGCAACCCGTTGAAACTCCTTCGTGCTGGGGATTGGGGTTTGCAATTATCCCCCATAAACGAGGAATTCCTAGTAAGCGCGAGTCATAAGCTCGCGTTGATTACGTCCCTGCCCTTTGTACACACCGCCCGTCGCTACTACCGATTGAATGATTTAGTGAGGTCTTCGGACTGACACGCGGTGGCTTCACGGCCGTCGGCGTTGCTGGGAAGTTGACCAAACTTGATCATTTAGAGGAAGTAAAAGTCGTAACAAGGTTTCCGTAGGGGAACCTGCGGAAGGATCATTAACGTATATTACGTGTGTTCGCGCGCATTTTGTGTGTGTACATGTGTATTTACAAAGATACCTTTTTAGATTAATCTTTCATTAGATTGATCGCGTCGCGTGTATATCTATTGCGATTTTGACGGGTTAAAATCCGAACCTCGAGTCGTGATATATACGCGTTCGTCAACATAATACATATAACGGTTTAGAAAATGGTAAAGAGGCGGAGTGTGAAAACGCTTCACCTCTTTTTTTTCTAAGATACATACAACATTTAGTTTTTGTTTGAAATCGTACCTTAAACCACAAACCATTACCCTGGACGGTGGATCACTTGGCTCGCGGGTCGATGAAGAACGCAGTTAACTGCGCGTCATAGTGTGCAACTGCAGGACACATTTGAACATCGACATTTCGAACGCACATTGCGGTCCGTGGAGACACATCCAGGACCACTCCTGTCTGAGGGCCGGCTGCATACATACAAAAGCCACACTGCGCAATTTATATTGTGCATTTGACGGTTCCGAGTGGGTACACGTTAGTGTTACACACACACGGTCCGTTTAAATATAGCTATGTAATAGTAGTTGTACCGTTTTCACACGTTCATATGTGTGTCTAACGTACGATACGCTATAACACTTACGGATTAATTTTCGGATTTGTATAATAGTAATCGTTCGTTTTATACATACAGACATATTGTGTGATTAACGCCTGTAGGCGGACTCGACGTCCGAAGGGCGCGTCGTAGTCGTAGTCTAGGTGTGTTAATTCACACTCGCTGCGACTACGGCGTAGCACTGACGGATATCGAGTCTGCCTCTCCTTTATACGTTGGCCTCAGATCAGGGAGGATCACCCGCCGAATTTAAGCATATTAGTAAGCGGAGGAAAAGAAACTAACTAGGATTTCCTTAGTAGCGGCGAGCGAACAGGAAATAGCCCAGCACTGAATCCCGCCGTTGTTTCGGCGGCGGGAGATGTGGTGTTCGGGAGGTTCCGCTTTCTCGTCGTTGTCTTCTCCTGTCCAAGTTCGTCTTGAACGGGGCCGTTTTCCCGTAGAGGGTGCCAGGCCCGTAGCGACGGAGGACGGCGGCGAGAGGGACTCTCCTCAGAGTCGGGTTGCTTGAGAGTGCAGCCCTAAGTGGGTGGTAAACTCCATCTAAGGCTAAATATTACCGCGAGACCGATAGCGAACAAGTACCGTGAGGGAAAGTTGAAAAGAACTTTGAAGAGAGAGTTAAACAGTACGTGAAACCGCTCAGGGGTAAACCTGCGAAACTCGAATGAACGAACGGAGAGATTCATCGTCATTCTCTGGCGCCGTTGCGCTCCTCTCGATGTCGTCGATCTCGGTCGTGCGGCACGGAGTGTGTAACGAGTGTCCAGGGACGGCGTGCACTTCTCTCTTAGTAATACATCGCGACCCGT
>CAUJAW010000002.1:137500-145000 GCA_963082685.1 Cyclophora albipunctata | reverse complement strand
GTGCACACATTTTTAAATTAAAATATTTTTTTAGTTTCACCCGGACCACCGGTACACAATAAACTCAAGTTTTGATTCAATTATCCTTACTATTTCACTACACACTGCCTTCTAATGTAATAATGTCCCTATATCTGTTTGTTTTCAATTAGTTTAATAAAAAAAAACTCACATAAATACCTTTAATCTAATGTAACCATACTTCTCACACATTGTTTTCTCGATAAAACATCAATAAATACATAGCGGGCTAATCGACATCTTAACGGGATCATGTTCCTGTTTGTACACTAATTTTGCATCTATTCGCTGAAACACAACTTTTTTCATGAAAATACAAACACAAACTTTCAAAACAAACTTTTCGAATGCACATTTATCGGCGCGCACTGGACCAAATTTCACTATAAACCACTGTGCGGATAGACAATTTCACCGTGCATTCCTCCAGATAGTGTTCCTTGTATAATTATCTACATTATTAGCGATAATTTCAAATAAAAACTTTGTAGATCGCCATTTCATTCGAATTGTGGTTTGCTATGACAATTTCATCAACACGTAAAACAACTTCATTATATTTTCATCCAGAAAACTATTGTATTCGGTCCCCATAAATGTATAAATAATATTTATTGATTTATTAAATGTGTAATTATATTTTAAAATGTGAAAATCAAGAAAATAAATATACACTGCTAGTTGAACCGGAAATTTCCCGCCATTCGCTGATTGGCCGGCGAGTTGCACTTTTGAATGAACCAAACCGTTCGTTTAGGCCTATCGTCCTATAGTATAGTATGATCTGTGGTGTTGGTCATATTTGTTTGTTTTTCTTTTCGGCCAGTATTTCGAATCAAATGTGCTTTTAATTGTCATCCAATTGGCTGAATATTTATTTCTACCGTGGAGTGAGCATCTTGAATCAATTGTGAGGAACGTGCGGGTACTCGCTACCGGAATCTGAAAGCGGCACGTGAGTTGAAGTTTTCTTAGTCTGTAGGACCCCAACAGGGGGTGTATTGAACACATTACGGCGAATAAATACATTCAAATTGAAAGTTTATCCCAACATAGTGATCCATTTATTCAACCAGTCTGTTGCCAACGTCCATACCACGTTGAAAACACCGGTTCTCGTCCGATCACCGAAGTTAAGCAACGTCGGGCGCGGTCAGTACTTGGATGGGTGACCGCCTGGGAACACCGCGTGATGTTGGTTTTTTGTTCTTTTTTTTTTTACTTAACCTTTTTTTTGTGTCGGCTAAAAAAAAAAAATAACCCTAACCTACCGAATTGCATGTATTTACGAGTACTTTGAGTATTTTCTTTGAGATTTGGGAGTACCTACCTAACTTACTTTTTACTAATAATGAACCTAATACTCGTACGAATTATGGATATTTTAGCATAAATAAAGATGCGATCGAATTGAAATACATTTATTTGCTTAAAATATTATGTGCAATTACAATAGGTAGATCCTTGGAACAGCCCCTTCTTCCCGATTGGCTCCCGAGGTCAGAGTCCTGGAACAATAAGTTTGATTTTAACATACATATCTATTAAAATACATACATAATATAGTTAATTACTAATTAGGTACCTATCGGGTAAAACTTGGAAGTCAATTTTTTTGTTAGGTGCTCACTAATGGTAACAATAATAATATCTCTATGGCATAGTTCAAGGCTAGACGGGTGGGTACAAGTAATCAATAATATAATAAAAATAGGCACCTACAATTATATAATTCTCTGATACTCACCTAAGGTTCAAGTATATAGTAAGTAGTTACCTCCATTGAAAATTACTTTTTTTTAATACTACAAATTCATATTCAGATTCAAAGTTCAATAAAGGAGAAAATCATGATGACCCTTAAATACATGTGCATAAGGTGATAATTTCTTAAAATTATTGTCAATGATCAATGTTATCAATATAGATTAAAATTATGATTAATTGTGACCCTTAAATGCATGTGCATAAGGTGCCATAATATATGTTCCTAATTATTTCTTTTTAAAATATAATTATGATCCTTGAATACAAGACAATAAGGTTGATTTTTTTAAAATTAATTTTTGTAATAGGTTATTACTTATTATTGTCCAAGTGTTGGATATTATTAAAAAATAACTAAGATAGAGATTTTGTCCCTTAAATACATTAAGAGATGTTGTTTTTAACCCTTCAATGCATTATTATAAGGTGTTATATTATACATAGAGTAAAGTTTGAGTTATTTGACACATTTTTATTAGTGAATAGGGGATGTATTTAATACTTTAGAGATATTGTTGTCTGTAAGAGGCCAGTATGGCGCCGCCGCGCCGCCCTGGCGGAAACTATGCCAACCACGGGCCTTTTGGTATTGTTTTGATATTGGAAATTAAAGGTATTTAAGCCCCCTTTTGATACATTATGCATGTCGACACCCTAAAGGTAGAGGTGGTCTAGTGCAAAAAAATGTTTTTTTGTCTTTTGTTTTTATTTGTTAATATTTGTTGGGATATGTATTTTAGACCAATTAATTAGGCTTTTTACCCCATAAAACCCCCCTTTGGAGTTATTCCTTATACAGAGTGTACATGTGGTGATGTATAGGAATTTGTTTGGTGCTTTCAAATGATAATATGTTAGTTTTTGAGCATCATTATGCCTTTATTGGGGCCCCAGATAGTTTTATAATGAACATGACTCATTGTTTTGATTGTTTACAACATAAATATACGTATAATGGTCCAATTACACTCACCAAGTGAATGGGGATGTTTCGGGATGTGTCTTATGGTGTCACTTGTGCTTTTATCGGTTTGTTGTGGACTCTTTGGTACACATGTGTGTCTGTCTGTCCGCCCGGCTACAGTGGAGCCGCCTGGCGGTCGCGGCGGTGAGTCGGGCTCCTTATTTTGTTGTATTTTTTTTTGTAGAGAGTCCCCCTTTAATTGTTTTATGAGTATTAGTTCAACTTTGACTTTGTTTTGTTTTGTTTTATTATGTACATGTTTTGTGTAGTATGTATTGTGTAGATATATTTGTTTAAACATTGTTTTTACACATTTATATACATTATATACCCGTATGGGGGTGTATATAAGGGGGTATATATAGGGGAATGGTGTCTAGATGGTATTTTGATGGGTTTTTAGCAGTTTTTAGTGGTTTTTTCATAGTTTTTGTCGGTTTATCGGGGTTCTTTCGTGTCTGGCGGCTGTTTATGATCGGCGCACGTCTTATCGGCGCCGTGGGCCGCCTCTAACTGCCCTGCACGGCGATGATTCTCATATAGTTTCGATTTGTAGCTACTCTTGCAACGTCAAAAATACCTATTTGGCGACTCCGGCGTGTTCGGAGCGTACAGGCAAAGTTGTATGAAGGATTGGAACAAAATTTCAACTTTTTACAATTTTGTCAGTGTTCTGATATAGATGTGAATGGTGGCTACCGAGCCAACGTTTCGCCACGATACTCGGGCCGGGTTTATACCTACAACTCTCCTCTCTCTATACCTACAGCTACTGCAAAAGTAGTAAGGTTATTGTGATGTAGGTAGAGTTGTGTCGGTGTTGAACTTGTGTGTCTGCGTGTGCGAAGTGTTGTATTATTTTGCTGTGTCCGTCTACAATGGGAGAAATCTCGTTTGTATTATAGACGGAATGTGTTGTTGTGCCTTAAAGTTGCACGCGGCGGCGGTATTTATATAACGTATATGGAGTGTGAATAATACAAATGTATTGCTTGCAATACATTTGTATTTTGCTTTAAAGTTATAAAATATATCATCGTCTCGTGTCGACACACATAGGTGTTTCGACAACCATATCAGTGCCGCTCGCGGGACGCAGAGTGTTTTATACTCGCGTTTCGCGATGGCGGTGCGGGGCCCGCTTTACGCGACCCTTATCTATTTAACCATCTCGCGTATGCGACGTTTGTTCGACGCGTAGAGACGACTTGTGGTGTGCGTATACTTTTAAATTCAGTTATCGTATCACCCGCTTCGTTTTCCACCGTCGAGTTGGAATAAACGTGCACAAAGCGAGTAGTAATAATAGTGTGTGTGTGTGAGAAAGCACGCTCTAATATCACCGGGCGAATCGCCTGTTTTACACCATCTGTTAGTTACATATATTTTATTAATATAGTAGTTTAGTTTTCGCGACATGTTCAAATTTGGACACATAATAGTTGTCTGTCTATCACTCTTCAAACAACAACTCACGACTCTCAAGAGTTAATTCCATGTCACCTATGTATAGGCGCGTGGAATAATCTCTCGTGTAGTGTGTAGAGTAGTTCCCTGGTTGATCCTGCCAGTAGTTATATGCTTGTCTCAAAGATTAAGCCATGCATGTCTCAGTGCAAGCCGTATTAAGGCGATACCGCGAATGGCTCAATATATCAGTTTTGGTTCCTTAGATCTTACTCAGTTTACTTGGATAACTGTGGTAATTCTAGAGCTAATACATGCAATCAGAACTCTGACCAGCGATGGGACGAGTGCTTTTATTAGATCAAAACCAATCGACGGAGGGCCTCGCGTCCAAAGTCGTTAATTTTGATGAATCTGGATAACTTTTGCCGATCGCATGGTCCAGTACCGGCGACGCATCTTTCAAATGTCTGCCTTATCAACTTTCGATGGTAGTTTCTGCGACTACCATGGTTGTCACGGGTAACGGGGAATCAGGGTTCGATTCCGGAGAGGGAGCCTGAGAAACGGCTACCACATCCAAGGAAGGCAGCAGGCGCGCAAATTACCCACTCCCGGCACGGGGAGGTAGTGACGAAAAATAACGATACGGGACTCTTACGAGGCCTCGTAATCGGAATGAGTACACTTTAAATATTTTAACGAGGAACAATTGGAGGGCAAGTCTGGTGCCAGCAGCCGCGGTAATTCCAGCTCCAATAGCGTATACTAAAATTGTTGCGGTTAAAAAGCTCGTAGTTGCATTTGTGCGCCGCGCTGTCGGTGCACCGCATCCGCGGTGATACTGACACGTTTGCGGAGCATATCGTCGGTGAGTCGGCGGTAACACGTCTGCTCAATATCAAAATCCTATCGCGGTGCTCTTCAGTGAGTGTCGAGGTGGGCCGACAATTTTACTTTGAACAAATTAGAGTGCTCAAAGCGGGCTCAAAATGCTGCTTGAATATTTCGTGCATGGAATAATAGAATATGATCTCGGTTCTATTTTGTTGGTTTTCAGAACTCCGAGGTAATGATTAATAGGGATAACTGGGGGCATTCGTATTGCGACGTTAGAGGTGAAATTCTTGGATCGTCGCAAGACGAACATCAGCGAAAGCATTTGCCAAAGGTGTTTTCATCAATCAAGAACGAAAGTTAGAGGTTCGAAGGCGATTAGATACCGCCCTAGTTCTAACCGTAAATATGTCATCTAGCGATCCGCCGACGTTATTACAATGGCTCGGCGGGCAGCTTCCGGGAAACCAAAGATTTTGGACTCCGGGGGGAGTATGGTTGCAAAGCTGAAACTTAAAGGAATTGACGGAAGGGCACCACCAGGAGTGGAGCCTGCGGCTTAATTTGACTCAACACGGGAAATCTCACCAGGCCCGGACACCGGAAGGATTGACAGATTAATAGCTCTTTCTTGATTCGGTGGGTGGTGGTGCATGGCCGTTCTTAGTTGGTGGAGCGATTTGTCTGGTTAATTCCGGTAACGAACGAGACTCTAGCCTGCTAAATAGGCGTCGTCATTTCGGTGTGCGCGTCGCTTCACGGCGATGTCGCAACTCACTGACGACGTATTAAAATTCTTCTTAGAGGGACCGGCGGCTTCGAGCCGCACGAGAATGAGCAATAACAGGTCTGTGATGCCCTTAGATGTCCTGGGCCGCACGCGCGCTACACTGAAGGAATCAGCATGTTCTCCCTGGCCTAGAGGCCCGGGCAACCCGTTGAAACTCCTTCGTGCTGGGGATTGGGGTTTGCAATTATCCCCCATAAACGAGGAATTCCTAGTAAGCGCGAGTCATAAGCTCGCGTTGATTACGTCCCTGCCCTTTGTACACACCGCCCGTCGCTACTACCGATTGAATGATTTAGTGAGGTCTTCGGACTGACACGCGGTGGCTTCACGGCCGTCGGCGTTGCTGGGAAGTTGACCAAACTTGATCATTTAGAGGAAGTAAAAGTCGTAACAAGGTTTCCGTAGGGGAACCTGCGGAAGGATCATTAACGTATATTACGTGTGTTCGCGCGCATTTTGTGTGTGTACATGTGTATTTACAAAGATACCTTTTTAGATTAATCTTTCATTAGATTGATCGCGTCGCGTGTATATCTATTGCGATTTTGACGGGTTAAAATCCGAACCTCGAGTCGTGATATATACGCGTTCGTCAACATAATACATATAACGGTTTAGAAAATGGTAAAGAGGCGGAGTGTGAAAACGCTTCACCTCTTTTTTTTTCTAAGATACATACAACATTTAGTTTTTGTTTGAAATCGTACCTTAAACCACAAACCATTACCCTGGACGGTGGATCACTTGGCTCGCGGGTCGATGAAGAACGCAGTTAACTGCGCGTCATAGTGTGAACTGCAGGACACATTTGAACATCGACATTTCGAACGCACATTGCGGTCCGTGGAGACACATCCAGGACCACTCCTGTCTGAGGGCCGGCTGCATACATACAAAAGCCACACTGCGCAATTTATATTGTGCATTTGACGGTTCCGAGTGGGTACACGTTAGTGTTACACACACACGGTCCGTTTAAATATAGCTATGTAATAGTAGTTGTACCGTTTTCACACGTTCATATGTGTGTCTAACGTACGATACGCTATAACACTTACGGATTAATTTTCGGATTTGTATAATAGTAATCGTTCGTTTTATACATACAGACATATTGTGTGATTAACGCCTGTAGGCGGACTCGACGTCCGAAGGGCGCGTCGTAGTCGTAGTCTAGGTGTGTTAATTCACACTCGCTGCGACTACGGCGTAGCACTGACGGATATCGAGTCTGCCTCTCCTTTATACGTTGGCCTCAGATCAGGGAGGATCACCCGCCGAATTTAAGCATATTAGTAAGCGGAGGAAAAGAAACTAACTAGGATTTCCTTAGTAGCGGCGAGCGAACAGGAAATAGCCCAGCACTGAATCCCGCCGTTGTTTCGGCGGCGGGAGATGTGGTGTTCGGGAGGTTCCGCTTTCTCGTCGTTGTCTTCTCCTGTCCAAGTTCGTCTTGAACGGGGCCGTTTTCCCGTAGAGGGTGCCAGGCCCGTAGCGACGGAGGACGGCGGCGAGAGGGACTCTCCTCAGAGTCGGGTTGCTTGAGAGTGCAGCCCTAAGTGGGTGGTAAACTCCATCTAAGGCTAAATATTACCGCGAGACCGATAGCGAACAAGTACCGTGAGGGAAAGTTGAAAAGAACTTTGAAGAGAGAGTTAAACAGTACGTGAAACCGCTCAGGGGTAAACCTGCGAAACTCGAATGAACGAACGGA
>CAUJAW010000002.1:5000-132500 GCA_963082685.1 Cyclophora albipunctata | reverse complement strand
ACTATTTGTTGACTACTTGCAATAATAATATACCTATCCCTGTGTGTATTCATGTGAAAAACGGGAGGTATGTACACACATACACATACACCGCTACACTAGTCATCGACTAGCGAGTAGTGACATTTTTTTTCATATACTCTTTTTACACAATCCAGTTTCATGGAATCATAGAAGGGCACTACACAGACAATCTAGACTTGCTCCGGGTGAAATGTGTGCACACATTTTTAAATTAAAATATTTTTTTAGTTTCACCCGGACCACCGGTACACAATAAACTCAAGTTTTGATTCAATTATCTTTACTATTTCACTACACACTGCCTTCTAATGTAATAATGTCCCTATATCTGTTTGTTTTCAATTACTTAGTTTAATAAAAAAAACTCACATAAATACCTTTAATCTAATGTAACCATACTTCTCACACATTGTTTTCTCGATAAAACATCAATAAATACATAGCGGGGGCCTTGCCGGGGGCTAATGGACATCTTAACGGGATCATGTTCCTGTTTGTACACTAATTTTGCATCTATTCCCTGAAACACAACTTTTTTCATGAAAATACAAACACAAACTTTCAAAACAAACTTTTCTAATGCACATTTATCGGGGCGCACTGGACCAAATTTCACTATAAACCACTGTGCGGATAGACAATTTCACCGTGAATTCCTCCAGATAGTGTTCCTTGTATAATTATCTACATTATTAGCGATAATTTCAAATAAAAACTTTGTAGATCGCCATTTCATTCGAGTTGTGGTTTGCTATGACAATTTCATCAACACGTAAAACAACTTCATTATATTTTCACCCAGAAAACTATTGTATTCGGTCCCCATAAATGTATAAATAATATTTATTGATTTATTAAATGTGTAATTATATTTTAAAATGTGAAAATCAAGAAAATATACACTGCTAGTTGAACCGGAAATTTCCCGCCATTCGCTGATTGGCCGGCGAGTTGCACTTTTGAATGAACCAAACCGTTCGTTTAGGCCTATCGTCCTATAGTATAGTATGATCTGTGGTGTTGGTCATATTTGTTTGTTTTTCTTTTCGGCCAGTATTTCGAATCAAGAGTGTTTTTAATTGTCATCCAATTGGCTGAATATTTATTTGTACCGTGGAGTGAGCATCTTGAATCAATTGTGAGGAACGTGCGGGTACTCGCTACCGGAATCTGAAAGCGGCACGTGAGTTGAAGTTTTCTTAGTCTGTAGGACCCCAACAGGGGGTGTATTGAACACATTACGTAGAATAAATACATTCAAATTGAAAGTTTATCGCAACATAGTGATCCATTTATTCAACCAGTCTGTTGCCAACGTCCATACCACGTTGAAAACACCGGTTCTCGTCCGATCACCGAAGTTAAGCAACGTCGGGCGCGGTCAGTACTTGGATGGGTGACCGCCTGGGAACACCGCGTGATGTTGGTTTTTTGTTCTTTTTTTTTTACTTAACCTTTTTTTGTGTCGGCTAAAAAAAAAATAACCCTAACCTACCGAATTGCATGTATTTACGAGTACTTTGAGTATTTTCTTAGAGATTTGGGAGTACCTACCTAACTTACTTTTTACTAATAATGAACCTAATACTCGTACGAATTATGGATATTTTAGCATAAATAAAGATGCGATCGAATTGAAATACATTTATTTGCTTAAAATATTATGTGCAATAACAATAGGTAGATCCTTGGAACAGCCCCTTCTTCCCGATTGGCTCCCGAGGTCAGAGTCCTGGAACAATAAGTTTGATTTTAACATATCTACTATAATACATACATATATAATTAATTACTAAAAGTCAATTTTTTTGTTAGGTACTCACTAATGGTAACAATAATAATATCTCTATGGCATAGTTCAAGGCTAGACGGGTGGGTACAAGTAATCAATAATATAATAAAAATAGGCACCTACAATTATATAATTCTCTGATACTCACCTAAGGTTCAAGTATACCTATAGTAAGTAAGTAGTTACCTCCATTGAAAATTACTTTTTTTTAATACTACAAATTCATATTCAGATTCAAAGTTCAATAAAGGAGAAAATCATGATGACCCTTAAATACATGTGCATAAGGTGATAATTTCTTCAAATTATTGTCAATGATCAATGTTATCAATATAGATTAAAATTATGATTAATTGTGACCCTTAAATGCATGTGCATAAGGTGCCATAATATATATGTTCCTAATTATTTCTTTTTAAAATATAATTATGATCCTTGAATACAAGACAATAAGGTTGATTTTTTAAAAATTATTTTTTGTAATAGGTTATTACTTATTATTGTCCAAGTGTTGGATATTATTAAAAAATAACTAAGATAGAGATTTTGTCCCTTAAATACATTAAGATAATGTTGTTTTTAATATTTGTTGGGATATGTATTTTAGACCAATTAATTAGGCTTTACACTCGTTACTATTATGAAACTCGCTGCGCTCGTTTCATAAACTCACACTCGTGTTTTAATACCCTTCATTATATGACAGTTGCATTAACTACTATTATTGATTTATTAAATGTGTAATTATATTTTAAAATGTGAAAATCAAGAAAATATACACTGCTAGTTGAACCGGAAATTTCCCGCCATTCGCTGATTGGCCGGCGAGTTGCACTTTTGAATGAACTAAACCGTTTAGGCCTACCGTACATAGAGTAAATTTGCCATTTACTGATGTATGCATCCTGAATCAATTGTGAGGAACGTTCGGGTACTCGCTACCGGAATCTGAAGGCGGCACGTGAGTTTAGTTAACCCTTAATTTGATTTTGTTCATCACAACAAACATTAAAAATAAAAAAATCTGAGGTCGAAACACGTTGCATTTTTCTAGATATTTACTTTTTTTTGTTTAGTAGAAATATCAAATTTTTGGAAAAAAATATGTTTTACCATATCAACACTCAAATAAGTCAGTGTCAGTACAAAATGTCGTCGAACCGAAAGGCGCCTATTTTACGCAAGGTATTTATTTCAATAATATTTTGTTTTATTGCTAATTTTGACGTTGTGTTGGCTTAGGTTTACTGACAAATATGTAAACTAATTGTTTTGTTATGCATAATGGCAAGTGATTATGGATTTGCTTGTTTTATTCACTTATAAAGTTGTTTGTTCATCACAGTGAACATTACCAAATACATAGCGAAAATGGATTTTATTTTATTGTATATTGGGATGAACGTTGCTAAAGAAAGTGTGATTGATAATATTATTTACTTTTTTATTTTTATTTACATATGGTTTTGGTTTCCGCTTCTTAACAGTATGAAATACGTAGTCGAGCACATCGAATATTAGCTCTTGTCCCAAGACACCATGCACCCTCTGAAACGAGTGATAGATCTTCGGATGATGGTGATAATGAGTTTCTATCTCCGCCCACAAGCTTAGCTTCATCTCCTCCTCGTTATTTTGACCCGTCGCTTAGGAGCTTACACTTATTAAGCGACTCTGATGATGATGTAACTGATTGTGAAGGTGATGAAAACGACTTGCAAGAAGACAATCCACATGAATATAACTGTGAAGAAAAAGATCAAGACCAAGAAAACACAATAGAACAGGTTCCATTGACTCCTATTATTCAGGATATTTGTCCATTATCTCCTGCGCTGCCTAATTATGACAATATTCCCTCAGTTTCATCTATACCCTCTCTTCCAACGCCAGTTCAATCGAATAGTAGTGTTACCAGAAAGACAAGATCTTCTAAAACCATTAGAGCCCCGCCTGCCAAGAAGATTAAAAAAATACCTAAATTCACTTTGCCATATAAATGGAAGAAAGCTGTATTCCGGCACAGTGCTAGAATCGAAGATAATACCGACCCTGACCCGACTCCTACAAACAACAAATGGTGTCTGGATTACTTTTATGATTATCTTTCTCCTGATGTTATAAGTGATATAACGGAGCAAAGCAACTTATACTCCGCTCAAGAAACTGGGAGATCTATTCACGTGTCCGAACAGGAAATGAAAGATTTCCTAGCAATACATATTCTGATGAGAATAGTTGAAATGCCTTCGTATTTAGATTATTGGAGCAATAAATTTAGATACCCGCAAATAGCTGACATTATGTCACTAAAACGTTATCAACAAATCCGAAGATATTTGCATTTTGTTGATAACAATTTAGATGATGGTGACAATTATTTCAAAGTAAGAAGACCTGTGGTTGAGAAGGTGAGGAGAAACTGTTTATCACAAGATCGAGAAAAGAAATATAGTATCGACGAAATGATGATTGCATACCTACAAAGGAAGAAAAGCTAATAAAAAAAAATATTAAATTATTATTATTTTCAAATTATTTTGTGATTCAGTTTTATTTATTTTCTATAAGTTTTTTCCTTGTTTGACAATTTGATTAAAAAACTTCATTTTTTTCTTTCTAAAAGTATTTTTCTTTTTATGCCTTAATTTGACGATGTTCATCATGCTGAACATATAAATTTTAGGATAACTTTCAGTAAATTTAGCAATGTCCATCATGATGAACATCGATTTTCTGAAAATCTAATAAAGTAGAATTTTTTTTTTAATTTTTTTCCTAACCTTTTAGGACCTAGAAACTCAAATATACAAATAAAATACTCAATATAAACAATTCATACTTCTGCCAAATTAAGGGTTAATAATGTAATCTCGGGCAATACTCTACCATCAATTTTGAAGTTTTTTTAGTTTGTAGGGCCCCAACAGGGTGTATTTTTAACACATTACGATGAATGTTTTTATCGCAACATAGCGATCCATTTATTCAACCAGTCTGTTGCCAACGTCCATACCACGTTGAAAACACCGGTTCTCGTCCGATCACCGAAGTTAAGCAACGTCGGGCGCGGTCAGTACTTGGATGGGTGACCGCCTGGGAACACCGCGTGATGTTGGTTTTTGGCTATTATTTTTTTACTTAACCTTTTTTGTGTCGGCTAAAAAAAAACCCTAACCTACCGAATTGCATGTATTTACGAGTACTTTGAGTATTTTCTTTGAGATTTGGGAGTACCTAACTTACTTTTTACTAGTAATGAACCTGATGGGTTATTAATCGTGTGCCAAAAGAAAATAAACCTAATACTCGTATGAATTATGGATATTTTAGCATAAATAAAGATGCGATCGAATTGAAATACATTTATTTGCTTAAATATTATGTGTAATTAATTACAATAGGTGCGATCGATTGGTACAATGATAGGTGGTTAAAAGCAACGATTATCGATATTTTATTACCAGATTTCCCAATTGTACCATATCCAGTATCAGTATCCAGTACGTAGACGATAAAGGTAGCAACTAGGTCACACCGACGGCCTCGACAAGCCTGAGAGAATGCTCTGTGGCGCAGATTCCGTTTCCGGACACTCCAACCGATAGCAGCGATTGGGCATGCGATTAAAGCGAGACCAGTTCATGGCCGAGCCCCTTATCACTGATATCGGGACTCGTTCAAAGAAACCCCTGTGACAGCCCAGGAGACGCAGATCGTTCAACGAACTCGAGCTCCATATTCCGCGCCAAGAGAGGGTACACGATGTGACATGGACGTCTTCCCGCAGGATGCTCAATCGGTCTGCAACTTTCCGAACGAGCTCCTCGTGGTCAGCATATTTACTACGCTTCTCACGATGAGACACGTTCAGATCGCGCTGACCCGACACAACCTGTATGTCCACAATCACACCTTTCCCCTCCCTTTTCGCAATAATGTCGGGTTTCCGCAGACCGCATGAGGTGTTAATCCTCGGCTCTACCTCTATCCTTTATCATCCATTTCACGTGTAAGCATCTTAACTACCGCATCATGTCGCAGTATTCTACCACCATGTGTCCTAAAACACTGTTGGATGGTATGCGATGTGGTCTCACGTACTAGACACATCGCTCTACAATTCAGTTGGCCATCGTTAAGGTCTTGTCGACGGCCTCTGCTATTCCTCACACGTGAGGGTAAAGCATTAATATGTACATGCGTGAACTGAACAAAGTCCCTTCCGGATATTTGCGAGCTGAGGGACCTCATCCACTTTGACGATGCCGGCGTAGCCGACGCGCCCCTTAACTCATATCCGTCAACGGACTTATGCAACAGGTTGCGATAGAAGTAATTACACGATCTCACACCAGACGTAGGATTTTCCGCGGAGTATTTAACGAATTGCTTTTGGGCCCATGCGAGCTTCCTCATGACCGGACCGGTCTTCGAGGCAGCTCTCGCCACGTTCCAGCTTGACGATTGCAACGTACCGAGCCTCCTATTGATGAGGTCCGGTACTGCGGATCTTAGGGCTGGAATGCCAAGACCACCGTCTCGACAGGCAGCATGGAAGTACCCCAGCGGCACATCATTAGGGTGCCGAATTCATGTTCGAACGACGCGTCGGATCTGCAAGTCCATCAGGTGAAGTCTTCCATCCGTGATCTTTCCCAACACGAAAACGTGAAGGAATTTCGGGATGAAATACACCCGCAAAATCTCCAAACGCAGTTGGGGCTTAAGCGGTGCTCTCGTGATGTTCTTGAGAGCTGTGCTGATATCACTTTCTAGACTTACAGTTCCTCTCCCATGAAAGTCGACCCCGAGGTAGCGCCATCGTTCCACACTATTCACCTGTTTAACCAATCTACCATTTATTCGAAAGGATCTCTCGGTGAGATAAACAGGTTCCTTGCGCTTCCCGTGCGGCACCATAGAAAGTACGGAACACTTCGATTGTTTTAGCCTCAGACCCACTATACCTCCGACCCGTTCAACACAGTTGATGGATTCCTGCAAACCCACCTTAGAGCCACTAATGAGCACGACGTCATCACAATAGTCTAGAGCCGACACACGTTCGTTCTCCAGCATATAACCGACGTCTTGGGGCAAGTTTGCGAGGACTACATCCATTACTATATTGAACAGAACCGAGGACAACGGATCACCTTGGCGAACTCCCCGACCGATTCTTACAGATGCGCCCGTACAGTTGTTGACAGTCAAGCTGATAGTTGCCGTCGAATACAACCAGGCGATGTAGTTGCAGAACTCCACAGGGAGGCCCCTCCTCCTTAACACCACTACCAGCGCGTCATGCGATAACGTAGCGAATGCTCTGGAGAAGTCTACGACCGCCACGTGACCTTCTCGCAATCTACGTCTGTAATCCCCCAAGACAGTGTCGAGCACGACGGAATTCTCCAAAGTGCCATCGGCGGCATCGGCGCAGACAAAGCCACGCTGACGCATATCTAGTGTAAATGCCTGAGAGGCACAGCCGCGATCAAAATCGGCCTATACTCCGCAGGACTCCCAGGATCATCCTTTTTCGGTACAAAGATTGTCCGAGACTGCCGCAACCGTTCGGGCACCTCGCCACGTGCCATCCAATCATTGAAAATGGAGCATTTGACCTTTATCGGAACTGCTTGCCATTCCCCAGGTTTGATACCATCTGGCCCGAGTGCAAACTTGAGATCCACTCGCGTGCCCTAAACGTCTTCGACGGTAATGGGACTCCACAAAGAGGAGTAATCGTGCACTCCTTCCAAATCTACACCACATGCAGTGGTGAACTTTTTCGGAAGTGCATCGGCCCCCGGCGCGTTCGACACCGTCTCTAAGATAGGCTTCCAAAAGGATTCCATCTCTTCGAGGTTGTGCTTTCCGCATCGGTATTCTCCGTCAATCACCTCCTTCGCAGCGTGGCTTGGATTAAATTTGAACAATTCCTGGACTCCCCTGTACTCCATTTTCCTCCGTTGCCTCGAGTTCAACTTTGCGTTACTAGCCACAGCTATAACACCTCGCGGTTTTCACCAATGGGTTGATGCAACACCTGCCCGCCTTCTCACATCAGCTTTCTCAAGGAGAGCCTCAATGATACGGCGAGCCGATGACTCCTCGACCTCCTGATGCGGCTCTCACCGGGCTTCAGAGACGCGTGCACACTGTCCTACTGCGGAATCGCGTATAGGGCTTGTTTCAGGGCACACCTCTTCCATCTCGTTCAAGAGGGTCTTTCGACCCATGGCATCCCGACTAAGCACGCCCAGCGACTCGGACGCGAACTCTTGCTCAACATCGGCTTCGGGCATTGCTACATCCGCACTGGCATCGAGTAAAACGTCATCCTCCATTTCCTCGTTAACGTCTGATAGTCGACGTGGTGTATTATTCACCTCCCTCTCATCCGAGACAAACTCCTGTACAAGTTGTTTGTACGGGGCATATCTCCTTTTACCTTTAATTGCCTCAATGGTTCTACCCGAGGTTGGAAATAAATTTAGAAGATCGACATTCGACACTTTGCCACCTTGGACAAGCACCCTGGCCTCTGCACGAGCCATGAGTCGCATTTCCTCATCCGTCCATCTGCGTTTTGTCTGGGGAAGCGTCGCCTCGGCATTTACCTCATCTTGGATTGCTCGACGCTTGTGAACACCCAAGCCTAATTTGGAGGCAAATGACCTGTCACAGTAGGGACATGTCCACGAAATGGGCACGCTCTCAGTCGCAATCACTCTGCGCGAAGAGATACCGGTTCCAGTGCCCCGCTCCGAGGATTATGAGACGCATTCTGTGGGTCCAGAGTGGAACCACAGACACGTCTTTTATTCATAATTGGACTGTGCGTGGCTCATAATTATAGAGACGGGGGTAGCCAACCCACAACGTCCTCTTGCGAGCGCGATGTTTATAGTGCCTCGCCCGAAGGTACCGCTACTCGACTGATTCAAAGAACCATGGAGGCTATTCTGGGAATCTCAACCCAGAACTTCATCCAGTTCGACCAAAAGTTGGCTAGGTCTCGCACACGGCCGAACCCGACACGGGCCTACCAAGTCGTCGGCGGAGAACCCGAAGGAACGTGCTAGAGGCCTCGACGCGTCGAAATTACTACCCCGAGTACGGTGGGTGGTGCCCCCCCCCCCCCTTGTCGGATTATGCAGCGACGCCACGAGCAGGCCAAGGGTAGTTGGGTCCGTTAGCTGGACAAGACCCCCATTGACCGGCTACCCGGAGTAGCCGGGGAGCAACATGACGTCTCCTTGTCCCTCAGGCACCTCACCACGTGCCATCCAATCTTTGAAGTGGAACATTTGTCCTTCATCGGAACTGCATGCCATTCCCCAGGTTTCATACCATCTGATTGTTTAACAAAAAGCTTTTAAAATAAGCTCATACATGTTCTTAGCGTTTAAATTCTCGAATATATTATAAACTAGCTGTGCCCCGCGGCTTCACCCACAGCGCACCCGTTCCCGTAAGAAATACGGGATAAATAGTATCCTATATCCGTCTCCTGGTTCTAAGCTACCTCCCCACCAATTTTCAGCCAAGCCGGTTCAGCCGTTCTCGAGTTATAAATAGTGTAACTAACACGACTTTCTTTTATATATATAAGAACATTTTTATTCACAAAACATTAACGCTTTCGAACGTCCTGCGAAAACTAACCTATACGAAATGCATTGATGTCGGTTGACACACGATCTCAGCATACGGTGTATCCAGTAAATGACAAACTAATGTGACGTGTGAACTAATGTGACGACGTCTAAGGTATTGAATTCTTTCAGTCACAATAAATAAAATAAAAAATATATAAAAATAGTTTATTGTTTTAAAATAATAAACATACAGGACAATAGTTTGAAATTACAGCAAAAGGTGGTGGCTCAACTTCTACTGCCCAGGACAATGGATTTTCAGCCACCCTGTTCCTAAGGTGTTGTGCAGGAACTGCGTGTTAGGGAGCTACGTCTTATTTTAACTTTCTATAATACAATCAGCCTGATTAAAGCCAGCAGAAGCCATAGTAGTCGATAGTATTATAGGGATTTCGATAAATAAATCAAAAGTGATACAGATATGTATTCATTCACTACCAGAAATAAATTTCGTACGTGGGTTTATTATTTTGCCTAATCTAGAATTTATAAACATTGAAACTGAAGAACAAAACATCTCTTAAGGCTTCCCATGAAAGCCGAAAAATCTAATTCATTCGCGAAAGTCTCTTGGAACTCGAAAATCTTTATAAATGGAAATAAGAGTATTAATGTTTGCATTAAATGTTTTATTCGCGATTAAGTCCCGTCTAGATTAGTGTTTACAATGTGTTCATATCGTGATAGTTTAAATAGTGTAAGAGTATTCAGTTGGAGTACTATAAATTACGCTCGCAAATAGACGTTATGGTTGCTGCAAATAAATATAAACAGAGGTTGAGGGTTTGCATCACAATTAGTGTCTCATAGTATTCCAAGCGGAGTTTGGCGTCGATCTGCTTTCAATAAAGGAGAGCGTCCCGGACGAAGATAGAGACCACCACGTCTAACATCTGACGACAATGAGGAGGTTGAAGATGTTTTTCACGATACTAGCGCGGAAATAGCAATGTCCAAAGTCGACACGGAGCCAGGGTTAGCACCCGAATCACCGCGCCGCGCCGGGTGCCGTGGGACCATGGTAACGTCGAACGAGGTGGAAGTGGCTGTGCCCTAAAATAAGTCCCAAACGGGATACGGTCACTGACACGCACTCTGCTGCAACCAACGAGAGCCTATCGTGGAGTTGGATGAAGGTTGAGATCCCCGGAACAGCCTCCATGGTACTTTGAATCAGTCGAGTAGCGGTACCTACGGGTTGGCTAACCCCTCGTCTCTATAATTATGAGCCACGCAAAGCCCAAATATGAATAAAAGACGTGTCTCGTGGTCCCGCTGTGGACCCACAGAATGCGTCTCATAATCCTCGGAGCGGGGAGCCTGGAACCGGTATCTCTTCGCGCAGAGTGATTGCGACTGAGAGCGTGCCCATTTCGTGGACATGTCCCTGCTGTGGCAGGTAATTTGCCTCCAAAATAGGCTTGGGTGTTCACAAGCGTCGAGCACACAAAGATGAGGTAAATGCCGAGGCGACGCTTCCCCAGACAAAACGCAGATGAACGGACGAGGAAACGCGACTCATGGCTCGTGCAGAGGCCAGGGTGCTTGTCCAAGGTGACAAAATGTCGAATGTCGATCTTCTAAACTTATTTCAAACCTCGGGTAGATCCATTGAGGCAATTAAGGGCAAAAGGAGGTCAGCCCCATACAAACAACTTGTACAGGAGTTTGTCTCGGATGAGAGGAAGGTGAATAATACACCACGTCGACTATCAGACGTTAACGAGGAAATGGAGGATGACGTTTTCTCGATGCCAGTGCGGATGTAGCAATGCCCGAAGCCGATGTTGAGCAAGAGTGCGCGTCCGAGTCGCTGGGCGTGCTGAGTCGGGATGCCATGGGTCGAAAGACCCTCATGAACGAGGTGGAAGAGGAGGTGTGCCCCGAAACAAGCCCTATACGCGATTCCGCAGTAGGACAGTGTGCACGCGTCTCTGAAGCCCGGTGAGAGCCGCATCAGGAGGTCGAGGAGTCATCGGCTCGCCGTATCATTGAGGCTCTCCTTGAGAAAGCTGATGTGAGAAGGCGGGCAGGTGTTGCATCAACCCATTGGTGAAAACCGCGAGGTGTTATAGCTGTGGCTAGTAACGCAAAGTTGAACTCGAGGCAACGGAGGAAAATGGAGTACAGGGGTCCAGGAATTGTTCAAATTGAATTCGAGCCACGCTGCGAAGGAGGTGATTGACGGAGAATACCGATGCGGAAAGCACAGCCTCGAAGAGATGGAATCCTTTTGGAAGCCTTAGAGACTGTGTCGAACGCGCCGGGGGCCGATGCACGTCCGAAAAAACTCACCACTACATGTGGTGAAGATTTGGAAGGAGTGCACGATTACTCTTCTTTGTGGAGTCCCATTACCGTCGAAGAGGTTAAGGGCACGCGACTGGATCTCAAGTCTGCACCCGGGCCAGATGGTATCAAACCTGGGGAATGGCATGCAGTTCCGATGAAGGACAAATGCTCCATTTTCAATGATTGGATGGCACGTGGTGAGGTGCCCGAACGATTGCGGCAGTCTCGGACAATCTTTGTGCCGAAGAAGGATGACCCTGGGAGTCCTGCGGAGTATAGGCCGATTTCGATCGCGTCTGTGCCTCTCAGGCATTTCCACTCGATCCTGGCGCAGAGGTTTCTGAGATGCTGCCCCCCGGATATGCGTCAGCATGGTGTTGTCTGCGCCGATGGCACTTTGGAGAATTCCGTCGTACTCGACGCTGTCTTGGGGGATTACAGACGTAGATTGCGAGAAGGTCACGTGGCGGTCGTAGACTTCTCCAGAGCATTCGCTACGTTATCGCATGACTCGCTCGTAGCGGTGTTAAGGAGGAGGGGCCTCCCTGTGGAGTTCTGCAACTACATCGCCTGGTTGTATTCGACGGCAACTATCAGCTTGACTGTCAACAACTGTACGGGCGCATCTGTAAGAATCGGTCGGGGAGTTCGCCAAGGCGATCCGCTATCCTCGGTTTTGTTCAACATTGTTATGGATGTAATCCTCGCGAACTTGCCTAAGGACGTCGGCTATATGCTGGAGAGCGAACGTGTGTCGGCTCTAGCGTATTGCGATGACGTCGTGCTCGTTAGTGGGTCTAAGGTGGGTTTGCAGGAGTCTATCAACTGTGTTGAACGAATCGGAGGAATTGTGGGTCTGAGGCTGAACCAGTCTAAGTGCTCTGTTCTTTCCATGGTGCCGGACGGGAAGCGCAAGAAGCCAGTTTATCTCACCGAGAGATCCTTTCGGATAAATGGTAGATTGATTAAACAGGTGAATTGTGTGGAACGATGGCGCTACCTCGGTGTCGATTTTGATGCGAGTGGATTTGTAAGTCTTGAAAGTGATGTAAGCACAGCTCTCAAGAACATCACGAGAGCACCGCTTAAGCCCCAACAACGTTTGGAGATTTTGCGGATGTATTTCATCCCGAGGTTCCTTCACGCTTTCGTGTTAGGAAAGATCACGGATGGAAGACTTCACCGTATGGACTTACAGATCCGCCGCGCTGTTCGAACATGGCTTCGGCTCCCAAACGATGTGCCGCTGGGGTACTTTCATGCTGCCTGCCGAGACGGTGGTCTTGGCATTCCAGCCCTAAGATCCGCAGTACCGGACCTCATCAATAGGAGGCTCGGTACGTTGCAATCGTCAAGCTGGAATGTGGCGAGAGCTGCCTCGAAGACCGGTCCGGTCATGAGGAAGCTCGCATGGGCCCAAAAGCAATTTGTTAAATACTCCGCCGAAAATCCTACGTCTGGTGTGAGAACTTGTAATTATTACTATCGCAACTTGTTGTATAAGTCCGTTGACGGATATGAGTTAAGGGGCGCGTCGGCTACGCCGGCATCGTCAAAGTGGATGAGGTCCCTCAGCTCGCAAATATCCGGAAGGGACTTTGTTCAGTTTACGCATGTACACATTAATGCTTTACCCTCACGTGTGAGGAATAGCAGAGGCCGTCGACAAGACCTTAACGATGGCCAACTGAATTGTAGAGCGATGTGTCTAGTACGTGAGACCACATCGCATACCATCCAACAGTGTTTTAGGACACATGGTGGTAGAATACTGCGACATGATACGGTAGTTAAGATGCTTGCACGTGAAATGGACGATAAAGGATGGACGGTAGAGGTAGAGCCGAGGATTAACACCTCATGCGGTCTGCGGAAACCCGACATTATTGCGAAAAGGGAGGGGAAAGGTGTGATTGTGGACATACAGGTTGTGTCGGGTCAGCGCGATCTGAACGTGTCTCATCGTGAGAAGCGTAGTAAATATGCTGACCACGAGGAGCTCGTTCGGAAAGTTGCAGACCGATTGAGCATCCTGCGGGAAGACGTCCATGTCACATCGTGTACCCTCTCTTGGCGCGGAATATGGAGTTCGAGTTCGTTGAACGATCTGCGTCTCCTGGGCTGTCACAGGGGTTTCTTTGATCGAGTCCCGATATCAGTGATAAGGGGCTCAGCCATGAATTGGTCGCGCTTTAATCGCATGACCAATCTCTGCGGTTGACGGAGTGTCCGGAAACGGGATCCGCGCCACAGAGCATCTCCCAGGCTTGCTGTCGAGGTCAACTCAGAGTACATACCTTTAACATCTACGCACCGAATTTAACATCTATCGGCACAGTTTCCGCATGATACTGGATATGGTACAGTTGGGATATCTGGTAACAAAATATCTATAATGGTTAATCGTTGGCCGCGGACAGCGGCGTTCACTATTGACGATGTGCATGTGCATGTTTTCCTCCCCAGGTAAAGCGCAGGTGGACGGAAGATGAAACGCGGCTCATAGCTCGTACAGAAGAGGCTAGGGTACTAGTCCGCGGTGGTAAAGTGTCAAACGTGTCTCTTGAAAATCTTCCCAACCTCGGGTATTACAAATTGTTCAACAATTTTATTGGACGAGGGGGCGTTCTTGGAGCATGGAGGTGTGCCCTGAAATATGCCCCATATGCGATTCAGCTGTAGGGCAGCGAAGTCATGGCGAGCCGGGTTATTGAAGCTCTTCTTGATGAACCTAACTTTTGAAAAAGCCGCGAATTGCTATATCTGTGACTAGTAACGCAAGTTTGACAACTAGGTAACGGAGGAAGATCGAATTCAGAATTTCAAAGAAAAAATATTACTTATAACCTCTCGTCGACGA
Organism: Cyclophora albipunctata; assembly: GCA_963082685.1. Classification (NCBI taxonomy): domain Eukaryota; kingdom Metazoa; phylum Arthropoda; class Insecta; order Lepidoptera; family Geometridae; genus Cyclophora; species Cyclophora albipunctata. The sequence continues at coordinate 117,865 of CAUJAW010000002.1, read as the reverse complement.
CCGTCGGAAGGATTACTCTAAATACCGCCTCGCAAAAGGGATCAAATAATTTAGAACTTGCGAACATTCAGAATCTAATGACATGCACTCCGAATCAACAAATAAACCTTCGAGCGAACGTTATAAAAACAATGATAACACAAACCGTTATGACGTCATTCGAACACCTTCGGGTGGGGCAATAACTTCTACGAACCTCAATGGGCCTCTACGAAACTTCGAAATCCACGAACATTCAAATTCTGCAAACATTAAAAATCAACAAACATTGAGAATCCACGAACATTAAGAATAGACATTCAGAATCTACGAACAGTCACGTGCAATGAAATGTAAACACGGGCAGATTTTCAAATAAATGTCCACTCTGAAAATTTAAAAAACATATAGCCACTTAACAATTCATACTATAAACCACCCGAGTTTCTCACAATAATGTATACATTTTTGTGCAAAAATATGGACACATTATATGGTTGTTTTCAGATAGGTACATATTTGTATACACGATCGACACGATACTTTTGATCAATAAATTATTTGTATTTGATCACATGCAGAAATATGTATCCACCTACGCGCTGAGTACGAAACCTAGTGTCCCACACACACAAAGTAATCGAAATAAAAACAATACTTCGCGTTTAGTGTGTGTCACGCACACATACATTTTTGTGAAATAATATCGTTTATCTACACTAATGTTGTAACATTCTACTTATGATTCCAATACTTGACTTATAATTACTACTGTTATAGCACAGACAACTAAAACACTCAATTTAAGCAATTGCGCATGATGTTATAATATCATTATAATATAACATTATAACATCATTATAACGCGACCAATTAACCTGGCGAGCCTTATGTCAAAATCCTCATACTAGTTGCATAAAATTTTGATATTAGGCTGGCTTTTGAAAACTGTTGGGTTATACGTGAAAACTTCGTCGAAACTACGTACACAAAACTCTTTGGTAAGATCTCACTCGCTCCTGATTGGCCCTACGCGCAGCTGCGCTCTCATTGGTTAGATTTTAATGGCGGCAAGTTCACTGTGACAATACACGTACCTACGCGTGAATTTAATGTTTCGCAATGTGTTTTGTTTTTAAAATTTTGTTTGATTAATTGCATTAAATAGTGAAGATAAAGTTGTGTATGCAACTGCATATAACACGGGTATTAAAACACTCGTTACTATTATGAAACTCGCTGCGCTCGTTTCATAAACTCACACTCGTGTTTTAATACCCTTCTTTATATGACGTTGCATAAACTACTATTACATATTATTGTAATTCATAATGGATACATATTTCTGCATGTGATCGTGTATACAAATATCTGAAAACAACCTGTGTCCATATTTTTGCCAAAAATGTATACATTATTGTGAGAAACTCGGGTGGTTACATAGTACGAATTGTTAAGTGGCTATATGTGTTTGAAATTTTCACAGTGGACATTTATTTGCAAATCTGCCCGTGTACATTTCATTGCACGTGACTGAACATAAGAATCAACAAACATTCAGATTCTGCAAACGTTAAGAATCGCCTAACATTGAGAGTCCACGCACATTGAGAATAGACATCCAGAATCTACGAACATTAAGAATCAACAAACGTTGAGATTCTGCAAACGTTAAGAATCGCCTAACATTGAGAATCCACGCACATTGAGAATAGACATCCAGAATCTACGAACATTAAGAATCAACAAACGTTGAGATTCTGCAAACGTTAAGAATCGCCTAACATTGAGAATCTACGCACATTGAGAATAGACATCCAGAATCTACGAACATTAAGAATCAACAAACGTTGAGATTCTGCAAACGTTAAGAATCGCCTAACATTGAGAATCCACGCACATTGAGAATAGACATCCAGAATCTACGAACATTAAGAATCAACAAACGTTGAGATTCTGCAAACGTTAAGAATCGCCTAACATTGAGAGTCCACGCACATTGAGAATAGACATCCAGAATCTACGAACATTAAGAATCAACAAACGTTGAGATTCTGCAAACGTTAAGAATCGCCTAACATTGAGAATCCACGCACATTGAGAATAGACATCCAGAATCTACGAACATTAAGAATCAACAAACGTTGAGATTCTGCAAACGTTAAGAATCGCCTAACATTGAGAGTCCACGCACATTGAGAATAGACATCCAGAATCTACGAACATTAAGAATCAACAAACGTTGAGATTCTGCAAACGTTAAGAATCGCCTAACATTGAGAATCCACGCACATTGAGAATAGACATCCAGAATCTACGAACATTAAGAATCAACAAACGTTGAGATTCTGCAAACATTAAGAATCGACAAACATAGAGAATCCACATTCAGAATCTACGAACATTAAGAATCAACAAACATTCAGAATCAACAAACATTCAGAATCAACAAACATTCGGAATCAACAAACATTCAGAATCAACAAACATTCAGAATCAACAAACATTCAGAATCAACAAACATTCAGAATCAACAAACATTCAGAATCAACAAACATTCAGAATCAACAAACATTCAGAATCAACGAACATTCAGAATCGACGAGCATTCAGAATCTGCGAATTTTCACGGTCGTTATTACCACAAGTCCACGTTATGTAATGTGAACAGTGCAAAATATGGAGAGAAAATGATGTTCTGCAATTTGGTTCATAACGCGGTCTCGCCGTGTGACCTTCGAATTAGGCATGAAAAATAAACCACACGCTCTCAAAGGAAAATCCTGCTAGATCTTGGTTTAATGATGATATAATGTCTACCAGAGAGTAATTAGGTTACTTGGGTATACGGCTAACGCTGGGCAATACCATCTCTCATGTTCAAAACGTACACTTTTCATTAACCCATCGATAAATTATACATACGGTTAAGAATAACAACTTAATAAAGGCATCGATGCCACAAACGGTTATCGGTTACAGTGCGTTATAATATCAATAGAAAACCATAGCAACATCAGGTGTGGTAGCCCCATAATAATCAATTTATAGAAACATTACAAAAACAAACATGGCATACTATGTAGTTAAAACTTAATTGTTAAGTCCATTTCACGATATAAAATTACAATAATCACAAGACATGATGCTGTCTTGAGGAAAACCGAATTACGTCTAAGCAATATCTAAATAATATTAGACAAATAATATTGATGTATCAAAGTATTGATATTCATACAATAACTATTATTCATCTAAGTAGTTTGTGTCTAATTATTATCACAGCACGATGTCTTCTCTCTGCTTCTCTTTCTCATTCGGTCGGCGCCATTTGAAGTATCTGGAATGTTCATTAAATAACATCAGCATTGATATTTGCACGCCTCACATATGAGGCAGGATTTATTGTACCTATGTTCCTACCTATTTATACCTACCTACCTATTTATTGTACCTATGTTCCTTACCTCGGCTCACGTTCCGGAGGTTCCGGGTTCGATTCCCAGTGGGGGCAATATACAAAGAGATTTTTGTAAGATTACCCTCAGTTTGGTTAGGGCATTGCAGGCTGAATCACCTGATTGCCCGAAAAGTAAGACTATTCCGTGTTCCGAAGGGCACGTTAAGCCGTCGGCCCCGGTCATAAGCCATGTCACAGGCCTTTGGCGGCTCAATAACTCTGACATCAGGATTGGTCAGGTTGACCTTCCTCTCGATGAAGAAGAAGACTAAAATAACCCACACATGCAAATCCAAGCTAGGAAAATCCTAGCCTAGTTGGAAGTATGTCTTTATTGTGATTGTTAAGCAAATTACTACTTGGATGGGTGGCAGTTAGTGGTATTTCTATCTGAGCGCTACCGTGCTTTGGAGCGTTACGTACTCGGTGTTAACAGCGACTACAGGCGGTTGAAATTCCCCGATACCAGGGTTACCCGAAATGAATAATTAATTCTCCGCAAAAATAATAGCCGTTAGTTGAACAAATCAACTTCTACCTAAAGTTTTATATCTTCTTCTTCATCGAGTGGATGGTCGAGTGGACCAATCCTGGTTTTATATGAACATCACATATTTTTTATATTAGTTTTATTTTAATGGGACCATTGAAACAACCCTTTCTTATTTTGACAGAATTTTTGAAATCTGATCATATACGACGCGACGGTGTGTTGCGAGGTAAAATCACAGATATCAGGCTAAACTGTAGAATAACGCCATCTGTTGGTAGCTGTAGAAACTTAGCTCATAACTGCGAACCCACTTTAGTGAAACTAAGGCCATACAAGCAGCGTCCCGCGGTTTTACCAGCGTTGTGCCCGTTCCCGTGGGAATTTTTATACATATAAACCTTCCGGAAGAATAGTTCTATCAATTGATGAAAACCGCGTGAAAATCCGTGCAGTAGTATTTTGAGTTTAAGGCGGACAGACAAACAGACGCGTGTGACGACGTTTGTTTGATACTATAATAGTGATTTCGCATAGCTCTGAAAAAGCCGCGACCGCTGCTAGCATGCAATACATATTGTTGGTACATACCTAGCGTCAGGCAGCGAGCGCATACTCGGGTCGCGATGACTTGACAAGCGCAGTTCACAGCGCGTTCTGAAAATGTATTTGCTGATTAGTTATCTATTTCATAAACCTGCTATTTCTTTAATATTACCATGTATCAATTAAATAAAAGAGATTCTCAATATAAAAACAAGTAGTTATCATAAAAATTATTTAAAGTGAAAACATATTAAATTTAAAGCCAAAAAAGCATATATACGGTCGAATTGAGAAACCTCCTTTTTGAAGTCGGTTAAAAATGTCCATCAGTTTGAGAAATAAGCTACAGATTTTTATCAAACAGCCAGGAACCACCACCAGCACGCTGGCTTTCGATCGATAAAACTGCAACGAAATCGGTCCCCACACACACGCACACACACACGCGCGCGCACGCAAACACACACACACACACACACACACACACACACGCGCGCGCGTACCTACATCCACCACAAACAAAGTACCTCTCTTAAGTCGGTTAAATAAAAAAAAGACGTGTGGCACTCGGGGACTGCCGCGGTGAAGCTATTGCATAGCATTTTGTATCAACTTATGCAATTATCTATACTAATATTATAAAGCTGAAGAGTTTGTTTTGTTTGTTTGTTTGTTTGTTTAAACGCGCTAATCTCAGAAACTACTGAACCGATTTGAATAATTCTTTCACTATTAGATAGTCTATTTATCGAGGAAGGCTATATAGGCTACATTTTATCCCGGATTTCCCACGGGAACGGGCACAACGCGGGTAAAACCGCGGGGCGCTGCTAGTATTTGATATATTTGATATCTCTTCTCTCTCACCCCACCCGCCTCCTCTCTCTCACCCCTCCGTCCTCCTCTCTCTCACCCCTCCCGCCTCCTCTCTCTCACCCCCTCTCTTTCACCCCCTCTCTCACACCTCTCTCTCACCCCTCTCTCTCACCCCCCTCTCTCACCCCCTCTCTCACCCCCCTCTCACCCCTCTCTCACCCCCCTCTCTCACCACCCTCTCACCCCCCTCTCTCACCACCCTCTCTCACCCCCCTCTCTCACCACCCTCTCTCACCCCCCTCTCTCACCCCCCTCTCTCACCACCCTCTCTCACCCCTCTCTCACCCCTCTCTCACCCCCTCTCTCACCCCCCTCTCTCACCCCCTCTCTCACCCCCCTCTCTAACCCCCCTCTCTCACCCCCTCTCTCACCACCCTCTCTCACCACCCTCTCTCACCCCCCTCTCTCACCCCCTCTCTCACCCCCTCTCTCACCCCCCTCTCTCACCCCCCTCTCTCACCACCTTCTCTCACCCCCCTCTCTCACCCCCCTCTCTCACCCCCCTCTCTAACCCCCCTCTCTCACCCCCCTCTCTCACCCCCTCTCTCACCACCCTCTCTCACCACCCTCTCTCACCACCCTCTCTCACCACCCTCTCTCACCCCCCTCTCTCACCCCCCTCTCTCACCCCCCTCTCTCACCACCCTCTCTCACCCCCCTCTCTCACCCCCTCTCTCACCACCCTCTCTCACCCCCTCTCTCACCCCCCTCTCTCACCCCCCTCTCTCACCCCCCTCTCTCACCACCCTCTCTCACCCCCTCTCTCACCCCCCTCTCTCACCACCCTCTCTCACCACCCTCTCTCACCCCCCTCTCTCACCCCCCTCTCTCACCCCCCTCTCTCACCCCCCTCTCTCACCCCCCTCTCTCACCCCCTCTCTCACCACCTTCTCTCACCCCCCTCTCTCACCGCCTCTCTCACCCCCCTCTCTCACCACCCTCTCTCACCCCCTCTCTCACCCCCAACGCACAATCGCACACAACGCCGTGTCGAAGACTGCCGAACTGAAACGACGTTAGACGATGCACGGCCTTCAAGCCACACCTCCTTCCCGTCGGATCGGGTAAGCGTGAGGTTTTTTCGTTACGGAATTTTTGGATTTGGTCCCCGCGCTCAAGGCCCGCGATAGAAGCTATGCAATAGCTTAAAAAGACGTGTGGCACTCGGGGACTGCCGCGGTGAAGCTATTGCATAGCATTTTGTATCAACTTATGCAATTATATTTGATATATTTGATATCTCTTCTCTCTCACCCCACCCGCCTCCTCTCTCTCACCCCTCCCGCCTCCTCTCTCTCACCCCCTTTCTCTCACCCCCTCTCTCACACCTCTCTCTCACCCCTCTCTCTCACCCCCCTCTCTCACCCCCTCTCTCACCCCCTCTCTCACCCCCCTCTCTCACCCCCCTCGCTCACCCCCCTCTCTCACCCCCCTCTCTCACCCCCCTCTCTCACCCCCCTCTCTCACCCCTCTCTCATCCCTCTCTCACCCCCTCTCTCACACCACCCTCTCTCACCCCCCTCTCTCACCACCCTCTCTCACCCCCCTCTCTCACCCCCTTCTCTCACCCTCTCTCACCCCCCTCTCTCACCCCTCTCTCACCCCTCTCTCACCACCCTCTCTCACCCCCCTCTCACCCCTCTCTCACCCCTCTCTCACCCCCCTCTCTCACCACCCTCTCTCACCCCCCTCTCTCACCCCCCTCTCTCACCACCCTCTCTCACCACCCTCTCTCACCCCCCTCTCTCTCCCCCCTCTCTTACTCCCCTCTCTCACCCCCCTCTCTCACCCCCTCTCTCACCCCCCTCTCTCACCCCTCTCTCACCCCCCTCTCTCTCAAGGCCCGCGATAGAAGCTATGCAATAGCTTAAAATCTATCAGACTTTAAAATCTAGGAACTAAAAGATTGAAATAATCTATTTAGTCGACTTACTGACAAACGGACACGAAGTCTCAGTAATAGTGTTCCGTTATTACCCTTTGGTTACGGTACCCAAAAAGCATATTTACGGTCGAATTGAGAAACCTCCTCCTTTATGAACTTAAAAAATAATCATCCGAGTCAAGTACTTTCTCTCTTTGAGGTCGGTTTAAAAGTAGTGTCTAGTGCTCTCACCTGGTTGATCATCCGGTCCGAGATATCGGGCTGCCCGCAACCATGAAATGACGATACGCGTGTTCGAGGGTACGCAACCGTGGACTGCGGGCCTGTTCTCCTCTGGTTAGCGCTGGGATGACCTGAAACCACATCACGTCGCTTTTTAATAAAAAAAAAAGACCTGTGGCACTCGGGGACTGCCGCGGTGAAGCTATTGCATAGCATTTTGTATCAACTTATGCAATTATATTTGATATATTTGATATCTCTTCTCTCTCACCCCACCCGCCTCCTCTCTCTCACCCCTCCCGCCTCCTCTCTCTCACCCCTCCCGCCACCTCTCTCTCACCCCCTCTCTCTCACCCCCTCTCTCACACCCCTCTCTCTCACCCCCCTCTCTCACCACCCTCTCTCACCCCCCTCTCTCACCCCCCTCTCTCACCCCCCTCTCTCACCACCCTCTCTCACCACCCTCTCTCACCCCCCTCTCTCTCCCCCCTCTCTTACTCCCCTCTCTCACCCCCCTCTCTCACCCCTCTCTCACCCCCTCTCTCACCCCCCTCTCTCACCCCTCTCTCACCCCCCTCTCTCTCAAGGCCCGCGATAGAAGCTATGCAATAGCTTAAAATCTATCAGACTTTAAAATCTAGGAACTAAAAGATTGAAATAATCTATTTAGTCGACTTACTGACAAACGGACACGAAGTCTCAGTAATAGTGTTCCGTTATTACCCTTTGGTTACGGTACCCAAAAAGCATATTTACGGTCGAATTGAGAAACCTCCTCCTTTATGAACTTAAAAAATAATCATCCGAGTCAAGTACTTTCTCTCTTTGAGGTCGGTTTAAAAGTAGTGTCTAGTGCTCTCACCTGGTTGATCATCCGGTCCGAGATATCGGGCTGCCCGCAACCATGAAATGACGATACGCGTGTTCGAGGGTACGCAACCGTGGACTGCGGGCCTGTTCTCCTCTGGTTAGCGCTGGGATGACCTGAAACCACATCACGTCGCTTTTTAATAAAAAAAAAAGACCTGTGGCACTCGGGGACTGCCGCGGTGAAGCTATTGCATAGCATTTTGTATCAACTTATGCAATTATATTTGATATATTTGATATCTCTTCTCTCTCACCCCACCCGCCTCCTCTCTCTCACCCCTTCCGCCTCCTCTCTCTCACCCCTCCCGCCTCCTCTCTCTCACCCTCTCTCACCCCTCTCTCACCCCCCTCTCTCACCCCCTCTCTCACCACCTTCTCTCACCCCCCTCTCTCACCCCCTCTCTCACCCCCAACGCACAATCGCACACAACGCCGTGTCGAAGACTGCCGAACTGAAACGACGTTAGACGATGCACGGCCTTCAAGCCACACCTCCTTCCCGTCGGATCGGGTAAGCGTGAGGTTTTTTCGTTACGGAATTTTTGGATTTGGTCCCCGCGCTCAAGGCCCGCGATAGAATCTATGCAATAGCTTAAAAACTATCAATACAATTGTTTAACTATCATGGACCAGTCTGTCGACAGACGGACAGCGAACTCTCGGTAATATGGTCCCGTTTTTACCCATTGGATGCAGAACCCTAAAAAACACGTACAGTCGAGTGGAGAAGCTCCTTTAGTTTTTTAAAGTTGGGTTTTGTCTAGTACTAGCAGCGCCCCGCGGTTTTACCCGCGTTGTGCCCGTTCCCGTGGGAATTTCGGGATAAAATGTAGCCTATAGCCTTCCTCGATAAATAGACTACATATCTAACAGTGAAAGAATTATTCAAATCGGTTCAGTTCAGTAGTTTCTGAGATTAGCGCGTTTAAACAAACAAACAAAACAAACTCTTCAGCTTTATAATATTAGTATAGATAGTATAGTATAGATGAGATATTTCATTGAAACGCGAGTGAGTGAGCGAGTGATTTTAAATGTGTGACAGTCGAGTTCAAACGATCACATGGATTAGAGAATATCTGTGAACTTTACCTTATCAATGAGTCCGTGGTGGTGCAGCCAGCCACTTCAGTTTTCAGGTCAGGTCAGGTCACCTCGGGCTCGAGGGCTCGTCTCGGGCTCCGCTCTCGACCTGAAACGATAAACATAAAGAGTCACAGATACTACGACTAGTTTTTACATAGCAGGTATGTTCGAGTGGGACCGACTCCTGGTGTGAAGTTTGTAGACCGCCTACCTACAATCCCCTGCGCTACATATCATAACGATTGACAACCGGGAGCGAGAATTTAACGTGCTCCCCGAAGCACAGTAGCGCTCGCTTCAGTGCACAAATCGAGGCAGTGTAGGTATGAAAAACTTTATACCTCGGTACTGGTTTTCAATGCACTGAATGCTTGATCAGCAACGCTTTGGATGGTTTGTTATTGCGAAATTGCGATGGAGCTAAGCACGTGTACGAGTATTTTTTAGCTAGAAGTAAGAACCACACTTATTTTTCAATAGTTGAAAAGCGGTTATAAAATGTTACGCTTGTGAGGGTAGATGGAAAATAAATGGCGTCACATTGGAAACCGTTATTTAACTAATTTACAACGGATTTAACGGTAAACTAGCCCGATACAGAGAAATGTTATAGCTTTTAAAGTGACGTTGATGTTAAGTGAGTGAGCTTACTAGCTGCGAGCCGGCCAGGGCGAGCGAGAAGGCGAGCGACGTGCGAGCGACACACGTGTCAAACAAAATGGCAAAAATCTGACAACTCACAGCTAGGAGCTCACTCACTTTCAACGTCGATTTAACGACAATTTAAAACAATAACGAATCTTCCTGAAATACAATGGAAATACAGTCATATTTTCCTGGATGAAGAACAGATATTTACTCACCCATCCTGCACCAAGGACACCCATAGAATGCACTTTGCGTGCACTTCTTCAATGTATTCGAATAAATCCACGAACAGTTGAACTTCGTTGCAAGGAATTAAACGATACATGTTCTGCAACAACGGACTCACCCACTCACGCACGATGAAGAAATGAAATGAAAGCGCGTGTTCGAACTTCAACAACTGTGAGAGAAGAGAAGAGAATCCTGGAAACGGAAGTTGAACGCGGATAACTTCCAGTCGCAGACCGACAACAGATAGACGCGAGCTCAATGTTGCCAGAACATTCAGAACAAGTTATCGCATACTAATCGAGTTACTAGTTATTCCTAACTAACAATACCTATTAACCGTCTTTATTACTGAATGATCCTGTTATTAACCGACTCCAAAAAGGTGTTTATCATAAAAACTCAGCTTGAATTCGGTTTATCGCTTGAAAAAGTAATTTTATTCATGTGAAATCTCGACAGATTTATAACCCGATGTTGTGAAAATCTAACAACATCGAAACCTGAATAAACTGCACCCCATCAGAATTCCCCGGAACAATCCAAGCAATGAAGAAATTCCCCTTCTCTTACGAAATTCCCCCTCTCTAAAGCCGGTAATTTTTTGGTTCAAGCTGGATTCATATGAATCTAGTAATTAATTAATAAGTCAAGTTAAAACAAATAGTATATAGTTATCTTAATATTGCAATATTTACCAAGTACCCCTATAATTTGCTAAATATTGTGGACAACGGTTGATTTTGGTAACACCAACAGTTGTGTTTCAACAGTTGGCAGTTGATTGACTAGGTTTAGGTAATCAAATATGTAGTTTCTTTTTCAATTAAAATAATTATATGATCTTAATTATTGCTTCGAACGTTATCATAATTGTGAACTTAATTTTTAATGATTAAATGACACAGTTTTTTAGTTTGAATTGATTTCAATAATGAGCAGTGGGCACGTGGGGTAAATGTGTCGGAAACGGAAGTTTTTGCGGCTCCGGCGAGATTCCAGGCCGGCAACCGATTGACGAGACTTAAAATGTTGCCAGAACTTAACGTACAAAGTACTGAACTGATTTTTATCTATTTTCAAATCAATGTGTCCTAAATCACAAATATTACAATCAATTTGGTTATTTACTATCAAAATGTTTGGGAGTATGGACATGAACATACTAATGGCCATAATATGGCCACGTGCCATTCAGTTACATTTTATTAATAGACACTTGCTGCAGTCGCATCCGCCCCGTGTCGTGCGCAGTGTCGGATCTTTGGAAGGTAAATGCAGTTTGAGATAGTGCAATAGACCTGTACAAATCCTGGTCCAAATATATGTATAAAGGCTTTTGATCACTGCTTTAAATGCGAAATTCTAGCTGAATGTTGTTCATCAATCGCGTAATTAATCAATAAAACGTTGTAATCTGATTTAAATTCGCCGTGCCCTGCTTTGGTTAGGTATACCGGCAGTTTTCAAGATTTCTTTGGTGTCCGAAATCTTCAGGAATAAGATGAAATTGCCTTATGTGCCAACATAATTTACTAAATATTCGGCACGTAGTTTGATGTTGGTAACACCATCAGTCATATTTAAGCAGTTGGCATCCTGTTACTAGCTTTGAAGTCATTTCACAGTTTCTTTTGAACTTAAAATATAATGAAATGTCCTTAACTAGCTTGAAGCGTATGATAACTATTGTATTAATTTAGAATATTTAATGACAATTACAATGTGGCGATAAATACTTAATATAAGTTTAAATAAAATGTCATTTTACCTACATATGTCAGTCTGTGGTTTTATATCAATTTCTGAGTAACTCCATCTAGTGGCGAGTAGCAGACTTATTCTTTTTAGGGTTCCGTAGCAAAAAAGTAAAAAACGGAACCCTTACAGATACCGTCGGTCGGTCTGTCCGTCCGTATGTCACAGCCATTTTTTTCCGTAACTATTCTGTTGAAACTTGATAAGTAGATGAATTCTGTGAACCGCAATAAGATTTTCACACAAAAATAGAAAAAAAAAACAATACATTCTGGGGGTTCCCCATACTGAAAATTCTAATATAATTTATTTCTTGTATGACACTTTCAAATTGGTATTATGTGTAACCCCCTGGATCTTCTAAAATAAGACAATGATAAAACTAAAAATATATATACATATTATGAAGTACATACCATACAAACTTCCACCGAAACAAAATCTAGTAAGTAGTTTTTAGGGTTCCGTAGCCAAATGGCAAAAACGGAACCCTTATAGATTCGTCATGTCTGTCTGTCTGTCTGTCTGTCTGTCTGTCCGTCCGTCTGTCTGTCTGTCTGTCCGTATGTCACAGCCTTTTTTCTCCGAAACTATAAGAGCTATGTTGTTGAAACTTAGTGTGTAGATGTATTCTGTGAACCGCATTAATATTTTCACACTAAAATAGAAAAAAAATAAAATTTTAGGGGGGTCTCCCATACTTAGAAATGAAAAAAATTTTTTTTTTTCATCAAACCCATACGTGTGGGCCGTGGGATATCTATGGATAGGTCTTCAAAAATGGTATTGAGGTTTCTAATATCATTTTTTTCTAAACTGAATAGTTTGCGCGAGAGACTCTTCCAAAGTGGTAAAATGTGTGTCCCCCCCCTGTAACTTCTAAAATAAGAGAATGATAAAACTAAAAAAAATATATGATGTACATAACAATGTAATCTAACACCGAAAATTGGTTTGAACGAGGTCTAGTTAGTAGTTTTTTTTTACGACATAAATCGTAAACCGCAAAAAAATACTGATTATTCATTCAATAACTCAAATGTAAATAAAAAAACATTTATTTCAAGAACTTCTTTATTATGTTACTCGCTGCTACGGAACCCTTCATGGGCGAGTCCGACTCGCATTTGGCCGCTTTTTTTAATACGAGTACGTCCTAAATCGTAAACCGCAATTCACCTTTCATTCCATCAACTCATATTTTCTAACTACAAGATATTTTATACTGTGCTGCTACGGAACCCTTCATCGGCAAGTCCGATTCGTACCTGGCAGCTTTTATAGGAAGAGGCAAAGGCTGTAGTTTTATTATTCCATAATGCCATCTAGTGGCGAGTAGAAAAACTATTATTTTTATTTGACCATGGAGGAAGCAAAAATTGGTGCTTCTTAATAAATGTCATCTAGTGGCAAGTAGCAAAATTACTCGTTTTTACTATGGCTGAAAAAGCCGACTGATTTTATGATTCCATAGTAAGATTTCATATCGTGAAATAGAATTTGGCAAAAATAACAAATGCGTTTCCAAATAATATTTATTTACCTAAAAACCAACACATTTTAACAATACATTAGATCCAATGAAAGTCTATTCATATTATGCAGTTTCAAATATTACAATGTTTATGCAGTTAACCCGATTTATACATCCATAATACACCGGTCAATTTAAACCAAAAAATGAGGGTAAGAGTGCATAAAGTCCCAACAAGCTGAAAATCAGGAAAATTGTTCAAAACATAATTATAAACAATGTGTAAAAGTTCCCCATCATTCCCGTGTGTGGAAATTTTTTTATTCAAGGTCAAATGTCAAAAAAAAGTGTTTTTCGCGAATATCTGGAAAACGGTGCAATCTAGCAAAAAAAAGTGTATGATGAAATGAAAGCTTATAAAATTCTCTATAACTTTAATTCTATCCACTTTTTCCATATTCCAAACCGTTATTGAACTACACGCTCCAGAAATGTCAAAATTAAGGACCTCGGGCAGGTAACTATGGAGCCTGCCCCAATGCTCAACAGTGACATGACACATGCCATTTGAAAGGTCTTGAAGAGTTGTACAAGTTACTCCTAGACAGTTATATCGAATTCGATGGCCAACTCGGTGTTTTCGACCACAGAAGAATTACCACTGGAGGTGCTGTGGAGCCTGGACGGTATGCTCAACAGTGACATGACTTACGCATTTGAAAGCTCTTACAAGTCACTTTTTGATAGTTATGTCGAAATCGACGCCAAACTCGGTGTTTTCGACCACCGAAGAAAAAACACTAGGTGTATGTGCAATAATGTGCAGTTGACCCTGATCGTATTGCTCAACAGTGACATGACTAATGTCATTTGAAAGCTCTTACAAGTCACTCCTTGACAGTTATATCGAAATCGACGACCAACTCGGTGTTTTCGACCACCGAAGTATCGACACTGATCGTATTGCTCAACAGTGACATGACACATATCATTTGAAAGCTCATAAAGAGTTTTATAAGTCACTCTTTGATAGTTATATCGAAATCGCCGTCCAACTTAGTGTTTTCGACCACCGAAGAATGGAGTTGGGCTATGCCATACCGAAGTATCGACGCTGATCCTAATGCTCAAAAGTGACATGACCTATGTCATTTGAAAGCTCTTGAAGAGTTGTACAAGTCACTCTTTGACACTTATATCGAAATCGACCGCTAACGCGGTGTTTTCGACCATCGAAATATCGACACTGGGTGTATGTGCAGTTGACCCTGATGGTATTGCTCAACAGTGACATAACTTATGTCATTTGAAAGCCCTTGAAGAGATGTCCAAGTCACTCCTTGACATTTATATCGAAATCGACGGCTAACTCGGTGTTTTTTAACCAAAAATAAAAAAATATATGTACACATTAGTTAATAAAGGACCTTGAGAAAATTCCATTCTTCGGTGGTCGAAAACACCAAGTTGGCGGTCGATTTCGATATACATGTCAAGGAGTGACTTGAACAACTCTTCAAGGGCTTTCAAATGACATAAGTTATGTCACTGTTGAGCAATACCATCAGGGTCAACTGCACATACACCCAGTGTCGATATTTCGATGGTCGAAAACACCGCGTTGGCGGTCGATTTCGATATAAGTGTCAAAGAGTGACTTGTACAACTCTTCAAGAGCTTTCAAATGACATAGGTCATGTCACTTTTGAGCATTAGGATCAGCGTCGATACTTCGGTATGGCATAGCCCAACTCCATTCTTCGGTGGTCGAAAACACTAAGTTGGACGGCGATTTCGATATAACTATCAAAGAGTGACTTATAAAACTCTTTATGAGCTTTCAAATGATATGTGTCATGTCACTGTTGAGCAATACGATCAGTGTCGATACTTCGGTGGTCGAAAACACCGAGTTGGTCGTCGATTTCGATATAACTGTCAAGGAGTGACTTGTAAGAGCTTTCAAATGACATTAGTCATGTTACTGTTGAGCAATACGATCAGGGTCAACTGCACATTATTGCACATACACCTAGTGTTTTTTCTTCGGTGGTCGAAAACACCGAGTTTGGCGTCGATTTCGACATAACTATCAAAAAGTGACTTGTAAGAGCTTTCAAATGCGTAAGTCATGTCACTGTTGAGCATACCGTCCAGGCTCCACAGCACCTCCAGTGGTAATTCTTCGGTGGTCGAAAACACCGAGTTGGCCATCGAATTCGATATAACTGTCTAGGAGTAACTTGTACAACTCTTCAAGACCTTTCAAATGGCATGTGTCATGTCACTGTTGAGCATTGGGGCAGGCTCCATAGTTACCTGCCCGAGGTCCTTAATTTTGACATTTCTGGAGCGTGTAGTTCAATAACGGTTTGGAATATGGAAAAAGTGGATAGAATTAAAGTTATAGAGAATTTTATAAGCTTTCATTTCATCATACACTTTTTTTTGCTAGATTGCACCGTTTTTCAGATATTCGCGAAAAACACTTTTTTTTGACATTTGACCTTGAATAAAAAAAATTCCACACACGGGAATGATGGGGAACTTTTACACATTGTTTATAATTATGTTTTCAACAATTTTCCTGATTTTCAGCTTGTTGGGACTTTATGCACTCTCGAATGTCTAAATTGTCCGGGGTATAAGTACAGTAGCGAGTTAACTTGCGGGGATTGTGAAGTTGTTAAGTACAAATGATCGTTTGGACGCCGATCGACGAGTTAATAGTAAGTTGACGCAAATAGCATACGGTTCTATTTTTTGGACAGTTAAGTAGCGAGTAACCCTCCCACTACGTGTCCCGCTCCCCGCCAACTTAACTCGCTGACCGTGTGGACGGCACACGCTCGGCGACTGGCGAGTTAAGTAGGGTGTAGTGGTTTGCTCGCGACGCCACTTGTTAGTCAACCTGAAAGGTAACAAGCTGCAAATAATACGTCGGCAATCCATAAACTCTCCTCCTTTGGCTCCTCGAAGCTGCTCCGCAGCGGCCACACCCTCGAAACCACGTTGACTCGTGGGCTGAACTTGGAGGAGGGGGCTCGGGAACAACATCCCCCGAACTTACTCGGATATCCCCCGATCCTGTGTCTTGGCTTAGCAGCAGTCCATTCTCGGTGGCAAGACACCTAGGCAACTGCAGGAAGGCCTTAAGGCGGTATTAGGGATCGTGCTATTATTCGCCAAACTGCTGCATCTGACCCCTCTCCGGTCGTAGCGGTTCTCCGTTCCATCGGATCAAGAGGGGTCGGACGAGGGAGTGCTCTTGCGTTCGCGCGTACGCTTGAGCACTATAATATCTCCTGCGCATCTGACCGCTTCTGATAGTGAACTCCGATTTAGCTAAGACTGGTGGCGATGGGTCGAAGTAGAGAGGTTTGGTTTCGATGCAACCCGAGCTTTGTCTGAGACCTGCACGCCAGCGGCTCTGGGGGTGTGAGTACACACCGTGGTCGCTTTTTCTTTGAACTGGGGAGACAAAGTGAACTCGGCAGCACCCAGAGTGACAAAGCAGCCCTATTTAGGGGAGCACTGCTTTCCCTGTCTAACCAGGGAGGGGGCTAGAAAAGGTGCCCTAAAAAATGCTCGCCCCAAAAACTAGGATAGTAGTTACCACGGCTGCATCCGCATCTTTTATTCGTGGTCGACTAAATAAGAAAAATATAAAACCATGTCAAATGACATTCGGCGCTTGGAATGTGCGTACTCTTCTTGACCGCGACACAAATGCCTGCCCTGAACGGAAGACCGCTATAGTGGCTCGGGAACTTCGTCGGTACAATATCGATGTGGCTGCTCTCAGCGAAACACACCTTGCCGATGAAGGTGAGTTGACCGAGCACGGCGGTGGCTATACTTTCTACTGGAAAGGAACAGCCGCTTCAGAACCGAGACGGTCGGGAGTTGGTTTCGCGGTCAAGAACAATATTGCCAAGGGTCTTCAAGAATGTCCGATTCATATATCGGACCGCATTACAACCCTGCGATTACATTTACACCATAATAATTTAGGTTAGGTTAGGTTAGGTTAGGTTAGGTTAGGTTAGGTTAGGTTAGGTTTTTTTTTTTTTTTTTTTTAAATAAACCTGTCCGGGCGCTTTCTGGCCCGGCCCGCGAGCTAAGGTTTTACATATTCTTTATTCAGTTAACATGTGTACAAATTTTTCTTATTCTAAATTGATACAGTTCCTTATTTTCTACTATTTATTACATTTCTTTCAGCTTACATTATATTTTTATTTTGACAGGTTTAATTTGTGTTCATAGTTAATATTACAGTTTACAATTCTTATATATATATAACAGTGATCGTTTTGGGAATAGGATTCCTGGGATCCCTCTGACGTGATCAGAGTCCGTATTTTTCGTTTTGTGTATTGTGCGTGAGTTTGTTTTGTTAGGTAGTTTTAGGTTTATTTGTGTCGATTTACTAACAAGGTTTCTTGATGCTGTTTGGCCGTTGTTTACCCTCAACAACGGACCATGGCGTATTTACTGTAAACGGCGGATCATAATTTACAATATGTTTCTGCGCGTTTATGGTTTTTGCTGCCTTTGTTCTTGTCCGTTGTGGGGTTGTGTTTTCTATTGCAACAAATTGGTGCCGTTTCTGACTACGAAAATGTTGCCAATTCGCGTGATAAGATTTCATGTAGGGGATAGAGTCAATCAGTGTTGTGTGTTCTGCGTGTGTAGTGTTTATGTCTGGTTGTGTACTGTCCGTAATGTGTGTTATGTTGCTGTATGTATTGTGCTGTGTTGGTAATTGTGTCTCTTTCTCACGAAAGTGATAACAATTTGCTGTTTGTGTGTAGTGCTTGCTGGTGTTTTTGAATAACTCTATCCCTTTGTTTTGTGTCGTACCGACTGCCTTTGTGCTTGTGGGGCCGCCTGGTGCAATTTTAGCAGTACGCCACTGTCTGCCGGGCTAACGCGTCCCATTTCCGTCTCACCGGACAGTCTTGGCTGAACGCATTATGGTCAGCCCTGTCCAGTTTGGCGGTGATGCAGTTGCTGCAAGTTGGAGACGCTCCAGCTCTCCAGTCAGCGCACTCGGTCCGCATATGCGGTCCGCCGCAGTGACAGCACTTCAGCGTGGTCTCTGTGCAGAAACGCCGACTGTGTCCGTACCCAAGGCATAACGAGCATTGGACCAGTGGCGTTTGGTCGACCACGCTGACGCTGGGTTGCAGGTCTATACGCAGCTGTGCGGCTTTAGTAAGGCGACTCCACAAGCGGGGGGAGACCTTGGCAGATATGTTGCACTGGTGGGGGTTTCTGGTGACCCTCCTGTAACGGATTTCAAACTCCTCTTCTAGCTTTACGTCTCTACAGATGTCAGGGTTCTGGTTTTTGAGCGCTTTCAGTATGTCCTCATTTGTGTTGTATGAGAAGACATTTTTCAGTGTCACAAGGGGACGTTTATTCTTTATGTCTTCGACATTAAGGGTCTCCGTCCCCTGTAGCTTCTTCTTCAGTTTTTCCCTTTCATCTGTAGAGCCGCAAGCTATGATCACCTTCTGGTCTTTAGCCTTTCTAACCCTCTCCACCTTGACCCAGCCCTCCTTTGCATCCACGGCTTTCCGGACTTTGTCCAGGACTTGATCGCCCGTGTCCATTTCATCCTTCGATGTCACCACTACGGAGTGCAGCGCCTTCGGAGCCACAGGTTGCGGCGTCGAGGCACCCGCTGCCACACTCGCGTAGGAGGATCTCGAGAACTCTTCCACTTGGCTATCTAATGCCAATTTCAAGTTTTCGATTTTTACATTGCTCTCCTTCACTAGTCGACTGTGTTCGGCTAGTGTGGAGAGCAGATGAGAGATCTCTCCAATGGGGGCAGTCAGGAGGGGCTGGGGAGCTTTAGGCTCTTCAGTTTGTTCCTTTTTTGGTTCCTCTTCCTTTTCCTCATCCTTCCTCATCCTTTTCCGGTCCTCCTCGGACTCCATCACGAGTCGGTACAGCCGCTCTACCGCCGCGACGACACCCTCCTTGATCTCCGTCTTTGTATTCCGCGAGTTGCCGAGGTGAAATTTTGCCTTCATCAGGCAGGCCTTCGCCTCGGCAACCCTGTTGGGATACTTAGACGGGGACCTGGTGAATGTCGTCTCGGCGGGAGCGGCCCCCCGGGATTGCGTGATGGGGTCCGAGGTTTTCTTTGTTTTTAATACTGTTTTCTGTTTCAGGATGTTGGTGGTTGTCGGCGGTTGCTGCTTTCCAGCCTCCCACTCACCGATGCTACGCCTCACTTGTGAGGGTATCGGGGCCGTTGGTGATGCTGGTGAGTTGGCGGAGCTGGAGCCGGATTTCTTCGCCGGTGTGTGAAACATCGTGTGTAGTTGATGTAAAGGTATGTATAGAAAGGTAAGGTAAGTCTTTTCACGTCAGAGGGGGCGTTATACTATTCAAAACTCGCAGGTTTGAGCTTTATTACTAATTTAAAATACAATTTAGGTTATGCCTTGTTGCTAATATACTACGTATATGGGTCAACGCCGGCAGGTAACCTATTTAATGAATTACAAAATGAAACAGAATGGTAATTATTGAATTTATTACAATGAAATTAAATAATTGTGCAAATAATAACAATGACGATGAATTAAATATTTTACAGATTAATAAATTAAATAAAATAAACAATCAAAATTCGGATCACCGAAAATGTCAAATTTATAGTCCCTATGTAAAGGTAGGGACTGTCCTTAGCCTAACAATTCAAATTATTAAAAATTGGTCAACAAAGTTTAATACTAAGAAATAAAATAATAATTATCAAATTTTAAATGTCAATAAAACAATATTATCGTCCACGCGCTGCGGGACTAGTTTCCTAGTAATGTGTCTAATTATAGGCACAAACAATAAAAATAAGGTGGCAAAAAATTTTTTGCTTTGGGCTCCCGAACTATAAATTTTTGAAAATAATTTTATATGCTCTATTTTAAAGGCCTCTCTACGCTGATTCCCTCAGTGGAAACCGCAACTTCCTAGGTCTGCCCACAACGGAGCTAGAGCCGTTTAAATATTTCAGACTGTACGGCCTGTACGGCCTGAAAAAGTTTAAACCGCTATAACTTCGGTATTTGTGGTCCTATCGAGCCGGGACTTCTTTTGGGGGGAACCACTACTCCAGGAATCTCGGCCCAGCGGAAAACCTGAAAGATTTTTTCAGGCCTGAAAAAATCACAGGTTCCCACCAGAGCCGTTAGACCCAAGCACCAGGACGCTCCCCTTGAAAATCCCGGTTCGCTACGACCTATGGGGCCGGAGAAATCACACAAATGAATTTTTACAAAATGGCCGCCAAATTGACCTACTTTCTTTGTTTTGGTCGTAGGGTGGTCGTGTTTGGGCTCAAAATGAGCGCAAAGGGGAGCCCTATCTAATAATAAGGACGGTGAGCCAATAAAAACTACCCCCGATTTTTAAGAAGACAAAAACACAAAAAATAAATTGAAAATGTAAAATTTTCAAAAAGTATCAATAAAACCGGTCAAAAAACGAAAAGTGTTAGTAACAATGGGGGTCTTAAGTATAAGTCTATAGCTAAGGTTAGTCACACTACACTAATACTGGGGTTTTGACTACCCTCAAATTTTTAATAGTCTCTATATCCGAGCGCCGTCAGCGGAAAATTCTCAAATTTGGTGTGGGGCTGTAGGTCCCCTTAGTCTATATTATTATTGTGTAAAAACAATATGTCATAGATCGTTAACAAAAGTTTCTACTCTGTTTCCGAACAGAGGAGCACACACGCCGCCGATGATGGCAGAGCCTCTCGGCACAGGTTCTGTCGACACCCCCGTCCCGGAAGTCACGCGAGAGGAACTGAAGGAGGCCGTGATCAGACTTCGGTCGAAAAACACGGCCCCCGGGCCAGACGGTATCCCGGGCCGCATATGGGTGAAGGCTTTGGAGTGCCCAGACTTCGAGTCTCGCCTCCGGAGCCTTTTCTCAGCGTGCCTGGAACGTGGCCAGTTTCCTCGCAAGTGGAGAAACGGGAAGCTCGTTCTGCTCAAGAAGGAGGGACGACCGGCGGATTTACCATCCTCTTTCCGCCCCATTGTCCTCCTAGACGAGGTGGCTAAGCTCTACGAGCGTATATTAGCCACTCGTCTCAAGAGCCACCTTCGCGACGTCGGGCCGGACTTGGCAGACTGCCAGTTCGGCTTTAGGCAGGGGCGCTCCACCTTGGAGGCGATACTGAGGGCCAGGGACCTGACGGAAGGCGCTGTAGACCGGGGCGAGGTTGCATTGGCGGTGTCCATCGACATCTCCAATGCCTTCGGAACCTTGCCCTGGGAGTGCATACACGCGGCGCTCCGTTACCACGGAGTGCCCGAGTACATCTGTCAGGCCCTGAGGCAGTATTTCCACGGGCGCTCCGTGTCCTACACCACCGGACATGACAAGCGGCGTCGACCCATGTTCTGCGGGGTTCCGCAGGGTTCTGTCTTAGGACCAATCCTGTGGAACCTCGGCTTCAACTGGGTGCTGAGGGGATCGACACTACCTGGGGTGTACTACCTATGCTTCGCCGACGACGTCCTGGTCATTGCCATTGGCAAGACGTACAGGCTCGCGAGCATGGTAGCCACGGCTGCGGTCGCCCACGTAGTGTCACGTATCCGGAGACTCGGCTTAGACGTCGCCCTTGAGAAGACCCAGGCGACGCTGTTTCATGGGCCCCGCCGGGGACCCCCCCGTGAGGCCCATTTAACAGTTGGCGGGGTGCGCATCCCAGTGACGCCCACCCTGAAGTACCTCGGTCTTCTCCTGGACGGCAGATGGAGCTTTCGACAGCACTTCGCGAACCTCGCGCCGCGGCTCTTGAAAGCCTCATCTGCCCTGAGAAGGATCATGCCCAACGTCAACGGGCCCCAGGATGCAAGCCGCCGCCTCTATCTTGGAGTCGTGCGGTCCATGGCACTCTACGGTGCACCTGTTTGGGCTTACGCCCATCCAGCGAGCACCCTACCCCTCCTGCGTGCGCAACGCGCCATCGCGACGGGGGTAGTTAGAGGGTACCGCACCATATCCGCAGAGGCGGCCTGCCTACTTGCAGGTTCCATCCCCTGGGACTTGGAGGCGCAGGTTCTTGCGCAGGTGTACCACTGGCGCATGAACCTCCGCTCCCAAGGAGATGATCCAGCCCTCCGCGAGGTCCAAGTCTTTCGGGACCTCGTTCGCGTCAATGCCATTGACGCATGGAGGGCGCGTTTGGAGCGCCCGAGTTACGGCACCCGCACAGTCGAGGCCATCAGAGATGTCCTCGACGGGTGGCTCAATCGGCAGCATGGCAGACTCAGCTTTCGCTTGACGCAGGTTTTGTCGGGACATGGTTGTTTCGGCAAATACCTGTGTCGCATAGCTTTGAGGGAGCCGACGCCGATCTGCCACCATTGCGGCGCCGAAGAAGACTCGGCGCAACATACGCTGGAGGTGTGTCCGGCTTGGTCGGACCAACGCATGGCCATGGCCGCCGTAGTCGGTTTTGACTTCTCGCTGCGGGCCGTAGTTCACTCTATGGTCCAAAGTGAGGAGTCCTGGACCGCGGTGGCCACCTTCTGCGAGAGCGTGCTCATGCAGAAGGAGGCGGCAGAGCGCGAGCGTGAGGCGGTCTCCGACTGCCCCATGCGCCGCCGCCGAGGAGGCCGGCGTAGAAGGGCGTACGCGGACGCCCTTCTACCTCCTTAGTTGAGGCTGCGGTGGCCCCCGGGGTGCGGGTGTGCCACTGCGAAAAGGCCTCGAGGTGGCGCGCGCGCGGTGTCTTCCGCGCGCCACTTGACGAAAGACCGGGGGGTGTTAACCCCTAACACCCCCCGAGGAGGGGGCCCCCACCCCAGGGGGCCCGGCGCTGTCGGGTTCGGTGGATGAATCTCCGTTTCCCACGTTCCCGACACTAAGCGCACTGAAGACACAGCAGTGGTTTTAGTGGGTAGTCACTGCGGTAGGTGCGATGAGCCCCGGCAGCGGGGGGAGCTTGCCTACCGGGTTGAGCCCCACATACCCCTGCCGTCTGGCACCACCCGGACGGCGGGGGATGCGTAAATGCATTTCCACTGCTAAACAAAAAAAAAAAAAAAAAAAAAAAGGTTAGGTTAGGTTAGGTTAGGTTAGGTTAGGTTAGGTTAGGTTAGGTTGGGGCGCGGGTCAGACAACCTCCTCGTGGTGCGCCCTGGGCAACGTGAACCCTCGAGTCTCTGCGATTTTAGCGGAGACTCGAGAGTTGACGGCAAATAGTCTGACAGGGGAGGGAGGGAAAAGTGAAAGTATTGGGGATGTGATGGCTGGGGGAACAGTGGGGGAAGTTTTTGGAAAACGGGGGGGACAGGGAGTTTACACATTCACACACACTCTACACCACACGTACAACACCACACACTACGCTCAAGCACTACATCAATTCGTACACACAGATACACACATAGTCACATACACACCGATGTTACGAAGGGAGAAGTAAAAAACATCATGAATAAAACGCCAATTAAAGATAGTCCACGGGTGGGTCCCGCCTCAGGCGGGGAATCCCACCAGGGTGCTCCGGCACCCTGCTGCCCCGTTGTATACGTGGGGGGCAATTGCCGTTTTGGGAGTGATGAGAGTAAGAGAGGAAGCGGAAGTGAGAAAGAAGGTAGAAGTGGAGGAAGTGGCCGAGAAGGCAAAAGTGCGGAAGAGAAGGGACGCATGAGCGATCCCCAGAAAAAGAAAACAAAGGAGGATTGGCCTCTACCACCATGGGCCAACCAAGAACAGGCAAAGGGTCCTGGCAAAGAGAGAGGGAAAAAGACAAGAGACGGAAGTGTGACAACGCTGTCCTCTGACTCGGAACGGAGTCTCAGGGTGGTGTTAGAAAGGATGCCGACTCCTATGTCTTTTGGTCGCTTTAGCGACGCTGACGTTGAGGTTGGCCGCAAAAGAAGGCATGACGAAGATGTGCACACCCCGGAGTCTACGGACACCGAAGAGATGGTCCGCGCACCGCGCAAAATGCCCACGTCCCACCGTGGCCGCGGCCGACCCCCGTCCCACGGGAAGTATGTCGGCCTTGCCAAGGCAAAGCAAGAATTGGGGGAGGCCCAGCGTGCTGCTGAGGCGGCAGAACACGCCGCTCAGAAAATCGCCAAAGATCTAGAGATGGAGAAGCAGGTAGAAGCGTGGACCCGAGAAAATGCTCGGAGCTCCCGGCTTTTCTCTGTCTCGGGATCCGAGATGGACTTGTCCGAGGGTGATGTGGATCTGCGGGTGGAGGAGGAGGTGGCAATGATCAAAACGATCGCCACAAAATCGGGCAACTTAAAGGGCGGATATGTCCGCGCCCTAAAGCTTGCCGCAGCCTCCATCACCAACAAATTTGAGAGGGCGGTCACAAAAAACTCCTCCGAAGAAGAGAAGCGACTACGGGCCGAGAATGCCCGGCTCCGGTCCGAAATGGACGGTCTCCGAAAGGAATTCGAAGGAGTCCGGGCCGAACTCTCTCGGCTCAGTAGTAAAGTGGACAGTCCTCGACAGGCAGCAAAGGCCAAACCCGCCACACCGGACATCTCGGAAGAGTTGCTGCGTCGGGTCATGGTTTCCGTTGGGACGATGGTGAGCGCCAGGCTGTCGGAGATTGAGGATCGCCTTCCTCCAGCGCCACGCCTAAGACCACCACTAGTACATGACTCGACCAAGAGTCAAATTCGAGAGGTACAGCTGACTCCTGGGACTTCCAAAGGGCCTGGAACTCAAGAGAAGAAGAGACAGGAAAAAAAGATGGAGTCGAAGAAGAAGGAAAAGGCGAAGAGAAGTGCTCAGCCACCACCACCGCCGACGGCTCTTCCGCCACCAGTCCAACCTAGTGGACCACGAGAGGCGCCCCGGCAATCACAGGAGGGAATAAGAAAACCCCGTCAACCGGCAAAAACCCAAAGCCCTGAGGGTGAATGGCAAACGGTTGGTAGGCAGAGGAGGAAAAGAAACATCAAAGCAACTCGGAAACAGCTAAAACTGCGTCCCCCTCGCTCTTCAGCAGTGGTCTTAACCATCCAGCCTGATGCGGAACAGCGGGGTCTTACGTATGCTGAGGTGATCGCCCAAGCAAAGGCAAGGATTGACATCCAGAGCCTCGGACTAACTGGAGGTGTCCGCATGCGTAAAGCGGCTACAGGGGCCACAATATTTGAGATCCCCGGAGCCAGCAGTGCAAGTCAGGCCGACACGATGGCGGACAAGATCCGGCAGGCGTTCAATGAGGGAGACGTCAAGGTCTCACGGCCCGTAAAGACTTGTGACATACGAGTCTCCGACCTTGACGACTCCATCGTTCCCGCTGAAGTTGCGAAAGCTATTGCCGATGCAACTGGCTGTCCAATCTCAGCGATCAGAGTAGGGGAAGTGCGTCAAGCTCCAAACGGCATGGGAACGGTACTGGCCAAATGTCCTGTGGCAGAGGCCAAAAAACTAACAGATGGTCGCAAGCTCCTCGTTGGGTGCGTCTCGGCAGCAGTAAAGCTGCTCGAACCAAGACCCATGAGGTGCTACAAATGTCTCGAACGAGGACATGTGAGACGGAAGTGCTGCTCACAGGTCGACCGCTACGACCAGTGCTACAGATGTGGTGTTGATGGCCATAAAGCAGCCACCTGCACTGCTGCCCCGTGTTGCAGCTTATGTACGGCAGCTGGAAGACCAAATGGTCATCGTGTTGGGAGCAAATCTTGCACCCCCCATAACCCTAAGAAGAGGATGCTGAGCAGCCAGTGGAGTAGAACTCCACCGACTCCCGAGCAGCCAGCTCCAGAAGCAATGGAAGAGGTGAGAGATCCGTCCCAAAAATAATGGACATACAATTTCTTCAGACCAACATAAACCGCTCTGCCAGAGCTCTCGATCTCTTGTATCAGAGCCTGGCGGAGTGGTCAGTGCATATAGCGGTTGTAGCGGAGCCTAATCGCGTCACATATCCGCGAGACAACTGGGTCGAGGATGAGGCCGGCGACGTGGGTATTATAACCCGGACAGCTGCTGGCTCCCCGCCCTTTGAACGTGTAGCAAAGGGTACGGGATGCGTCGCGGCCCTTCTGGGAGATATTTACGTGGTTGCCGTTTACTTCTCCCCGAATAGGACTCTCGCTCAGTTTGAACGATTCTTGGATGATGTGACGGCGCTCAAAAACCGAGGTCACCCCCACCACACGATAGTTCTCGGTGACTTCAACGCGAAGTCTTCCGCGTGGGGGTCACCGAGAACCGATGCTAGGGGCGCGGTACTAGAGGAATGGCTGATCACAGAAGGTCTCTGTATTGCCAATCGAGGGTCAGCAAATACGTGCGTGCGGCAAATGGGCGGATCAATCGTTGATCTTACCTTTGCAAGCCCTAGCATTGCACGCCGTATCCGAGGCTGGAGGGTTGAGGAGGGGGTGGAGACGCTGTCGGATCACCTATATATCCGTTTCAGCGTTTCGGCCTCCGCCCTGAGCCCAGCTCAAGCGTTGGCCTCCGGATCGACGGGACCGCGGTGGGCCCTTAAAAGGCTGGATCGCAACCTAGTCGAAGAGGCTGCCATCTTTCAGTCTTGGCTGCCAGCTCCGGAAGGCGCTATCGACCCAGAAGAGGAAGCTTCCTGGTTTGGGGAGGCACTGACAAGCATATGCGATTATGCAATGCCTCGCGTGCGTAACCTCCAACCCAGGAATGCGGTCTATTGGTGGCGGCCCGAAATAGGCTTGCTCCGTTCGACCTGTGTTGCAGCGCGTCGTGCATACCAACGACATAGAAGACGGCGGATAAGACCCCCCGACCACAGCGACCGGGAGAGGGCCCTCTATGCCGAGTATACGGCCGCCAAGGAGACTCTTTTCTATGCGATCGAGACGGCTAGATCGCAATCACGTTCTGAGATGCTGGAGACGTTAAACAACGACCCGTGGGGACGCCCCTATCGGATGGTACGGAAACTGCTCCGTCCCTGGACGCCTCCGATCACCGTAAGTCTCCAGCCCCAGGTGCTGGAAGGAGTGCTGACAGCCCTATTTCCGAATAGAGGCAGTCACACTCCACCATTTGCAGTGCCGCCAGATACAGCACCGGAAGCCGAAGAAGTGCCGCCTGTCACGGAGGCGGAGTTTAAAGCGGCAGTAAGTAAAATCCGCACCAATACTGCCCCTGGACCAGACGGAGTTCCAGGCCAAGTACTCAAATTGGCCCTTAAAATAGACGACCTAGCTGGTCGCCTGCGGTCCCTATTTAGTGCTTGCCTGGAACAAGGGCATTTCCCCACTTCGTGGAAACGAGGCAAATTGGTCCTCATAAAAAAGGAGGGCAGACCAGCGGAGTCACCGTCTGCCTACCGGCCGATCGTTTTACTAGACGAAGTAGGCAAGACGTTCGAGCGCATTATTGCTGCCCGCCTCCAACATCACCTGGAGACAGTTGGGCCAAACTTTGCCCAAAATCAGTTTGGGTTCAGACGCGAGCGTTCTACAATAGACGCCATAATGAAAGTGAAGGGCTTTGTACAGAGTGAGGTGAGCCAGGGTGGGGTGGTCGTCGGCGTGTCTATTGACATTGCCAACGCGTTCAACTCCCTACCCTGGGAGTGCATCAACGCGGCCTTGAAGTATTTCAAGGTGCCTCGGTACATCCGCAGAGCGCTGAAGGCCTATTTATGGGAGCGCGTTGTGGAGTTCTTGACAAGGTACGGAATCGGTGCGTGGCCCATGTTCTGCGGGGTCCCACAGGGATCGGTCCTCGGACCGATTCTGTGGAACTTCGCATACAACTGGGTCCTGCTGGCAGTTCTCCTATACGGCTCGGAAGCGGTGTGTTTTGCGGATGACACGTTCGTGCTAGCAAGGGGGAAAACAGTTCGGGAGGCGTGCATACTCGCCACTGCTAGTGTGTCCCAAATAGTCGAGAGGATAAGAAAGCTGGGCCTGGAGGTGGCACTCCATAAGACTGAAGCAATCTGCTTCCATGGTCCTAGAAGGGCGCCACCCCCAGGAACTCATATCGTGGTCGGGGGTCAAAGAATCGAGATCAAGCCCACCATTAAATATTTAGGGCTGATCCTCGACAGCAGGTGGACATTCAGGGAGCACTTTGCACAATTAGCTCCCCGATTGACGGGGACTGCTGCCGCTCTCAACCAATTGTTGCCCAACATTGGAGGGCTACGAAACAGCAGCCGCCGTCTTTATGTAGGTGTGGTTAAGTCCATGGCTCTATACGGGGCCCCTGTATGGGCAGAAGTTCTGACGGGGAAAACAATCACCCTACTGAAGAGTCCCCAGAGAACAGTAACCATAAGGGCGATTCGAGGGTACAGAACGGTGTCCTTTGAGGCAGCTTGTGTGTTGGCAGGGACCCCCCCGTGGGACCTGGAAGCCGAGGTTCTGGCGTCTGTCCACTGCTGGGTCAGAGAACAGCGTCTCCGGGGGCAACGTCCTGCGTACCAAGAGATAGAGAGGAGAAGACAGCTAGCACAAGCTCAAATGGTGCAAACCTGGAGCATGCGATTGGCTCACCCCAAGGCTAGTCTCACCTTCATAGAGGCCATCCGTCCTCACTTTGGTGATTGGTTGGCAAGGCAACATGGAGGACTAACGTTCCGTCTTGTGCAGGTCCTCACAGGACACGGGTGTTTTGGGGGGTACCTGCACCGTATAGGACGCGAAGCGGATCCCTCGTGTCACCACTGTGGCGAAAATACCGACAATGCGCATCATACCATGGCTGAATGCTCAGCCTGGTCAACGCAAAGAAATGCCCTTGTCGGTATAATTGGCAATAACCTCTCCCTTCCCGCACTCATTCAGTCTATACTGGAAGGAGAGAATAAATGGAGGGCAGTGGAATCCTTTTGCGAGGAAGTTCTCACAATTAAGGAGTCGGCTGAACGGGAGAGAGAAGCTACTTCTCTCGACCCAATAAGAAGGCGGAGAACGGGCAGGAGAAGGCGGGATGTCCCCATACAACCGCCCTAAATAGGCTGCGGCTGTGAGCTCGGGGGAGCTCACTAGCCGCCTCAAGGCCTCGAGACGGCGCGCATGCAGTGCCACTGTGTGCGCCTCTCCAATTAGGTTTATGTCCACAGGTCAATGACCATAGGACAGTGGTGAAACCCAATCGGGTTGGCACAGGGAGAGTCGCGGACGCCACAAGGATTCCCGTGGCTCAACCACTGAATGTGCAGTTGGTGGCACAGAGGGGTTTAGTGGGTATTACCGGCGCCCATATCCCAGTCGGGTGTACGCGCCAGGTGGAGTCCCACATATCCCGTCCACTCCCCCCGGATGGACGGTTGAATGCCTAAAAGCATTCCCCTCTATAAAAAAAAAAAAAAAAAAAAAAAAAAAGGTTAGGTTAGGTTAGGTTAGGTTAGGTTAGGTTAGGTTAGGTTAGGTTAGGTTAGGTTAGGTTAGGTTAGGTTAGGTTAGGTTAGGTTAGGTTAGGTTTCACTTCGCGAACCTCGCGCCGCGGCTCTTGAAAGCCTCATCTGCCCTGAGAAGGATCATGCCCAACGTCAACGGGCCCCAGGATGCAAGCCGCCGCCTCTATCTTGGAGTCGTGCGGTCTATGGCACTCTACGGTGCACCTGTTTGGGCTTACGCCCATCCAGCGAGCACCCTACCCCTCCTGCGTGCGCAACGCGCCATCGCGACGGGGGTAGTTAGAGGGTACCGCACCATATCCGCAGAGGCGGCCTGCCTACTTGCAGGTTCCATCCCCTGGGACTTGGAGGCGCAGGTTCTTGCGCAGGTGTACCACTGGCGCATGAACCTCCGCTCCCAAGGAGATGATCCAGCCCTCCGCGAGGTCCAAGTCTTTCGGGACCTCGTTCGCGTCAATGCTATTGACGCATGGAGGGCGCGTTTGGAGCGCCCGAGTTACGGCACCCGCACAGTCGAGGCCATCAGAGATGTCCTCGACGGGTGGCTCAATCGGCAGCATGGCAGACTCAGCTTTCGCTTGACGCAGGTTTTGTCGGGACATGGTTGTTTCGGCAAATACCTGTGTCGCATAGCTTTGAGGGAGCCGACGCCGATGTGCCACCATTGCGGCGCCGAAGAAGACTCGGCGCAACATACGCTGGAGGTGTGTCCGGCTTGGTCGGACCAACGCATGGCCATGGCCGCCGCGGTCGGTTTTGACTTCTCGCTGCGGGCCGTAGTTCACTCTATGGTCCAAAGTGAGGAGTCCTGGACCGCGGTGGCCACCTTCTGCGAGAGCGTGCTCATGCAGAAGGAGGCGGCAGAGCGCGAGCGTGAGGCGGTCTCTGACTGCCCCATGCGCCGCCGCCGAGGAGGCCGGCGTAGAAGGGCGTACGCGGACGCTCTTCTACCTCCTTAGTTGAGGCTGCGGTGGCTCCCGGGGTGCGGGTGTGCCACTGCGAAAAGGCCTCGAGGTGGCGCGCGCGCGGTGTCTTCCGCGCGCCACTTGACGAAAGACCGGGGGGTGTTAACCCCTAACACCCCCCGAGGAGGGGGCCCCCACCCCAGGGGGCCCGGCGCTGTCGGGTTCGGTGGATGAATCTCCGTTTCCCACGTTCCCGGCACTAAGCGCACTGAAGACACAGCAGTGGTTTTAGTGGGTAGTCACTGCGGTAGGTGCGATGAGCCCCGGCAGCGGGGGGAGCTTGCCTACCGGGTTGAGCCCCACATACCCCTGCCGTCTGGCACCACCCGGACGGCGGGGGATGCGTAAATGCATTTCCACTGCTAAACAAAAAAAAAAAAAAAAAAAAAAAAAAAGGTTAGGTTAGGTTTATCGCTGGCGCAGGGACCTTCGCCTTCAAGGCGGAAACCCTGCCTTACGGGAGGTAGAGCACAGGAGGGAGACAGAGCGTTCCACCATGGTAAGTGCTTGGAAGGAGAGCTTATCCCAGGCGGTGTTCGGCACACGAACAATCTGGGCCATCGAACCGGTCTTCGAGGACTGGCTAAACAGGCGACACGGAAGGTTGACCTACAGGTTGACGCAGATACTGTCCGGACATGGGTGCTTCGGCCGTTACCTTTGCCGTGTTGCCCGGCGTGAGCCGACTTCTGTCTGCCACCACTGCAACGCTGAAGAGGATACGGCGCAGCACACTCTTGAGGAGTGCCCTGCGTGGGCTGATCAGCGCGCTGTGCTGACTCAAAGGGTAGGTAGAGACTTATCGCTACCCGCGGTGGTCGCGGCGATGGTCGACAGTGAGGAGAAGTGGGCAGCTGTCAGCGGCTTCTGCGAGGAGGTCCTATCTGCCAAAGAGTCAGCGGAGCGTGAGAGAGAGGCGGTCTCGGACTGCCCCTTGCGCCGGAGGAGACCGGGGAGGCGGCGTCGGGTTTTCGCAACCCTCCAGCTTCCATAACTGAGGCCGGTGGCGGTGGGGTCGGGGGGACTCGCCGCCACTAACCTGCCTCGAGGTGGCGCGCGCGGTGTCACCGCGCGCCAGCTCCATGTAAGTATTAAAGGTGAGTAGAGGCCTTTCGGGGCCGGCGTTAGTCGGGGGCCGCGGTGTCATGCTTGTGCACACTCCCGTAGCCCTCGATGCCTGACCGCTGAGGAGAGACACGGTGGCCTTCGGGTTCAGGGTTTAGTGGGTATTGCTGCGGTGGATGCAATGAGCCCTGGCAGCGGGGGGAGCTTGTCCACCGGGTACGTAGTCGGAGGAGGTCTGACCAAACCCAAGTCATCCCGGGTTTCAATCCCGCCTTGACTTGGGTCTGGTCGGGACTGACTCTGGTTGCACAGAGCCCCACATACCCCGGTCTGCCCACCCCCGGGCGGGCCGGGTATGCGTAAAATGCATTCCCCCACCTAAAAAAAAAAAAAAAAAAAAAAAAAAAAAAAAAAAAAAAAAAAAAAAAAAAAAAAAAAAAAAGGTTAGGTTAGGTTAGGTTAGGTTTTTTTTTTTTTTTTGTTTTGTTTTGTTATTGTCTACAGACTCAAGTCCGTACTCTTTTCAATTTACATTTTTCATTTTAAATTCATTTTTTATACATTCATTCGCTCTTAATATCTTTATGTTACAATAGTCCATCCTATATAATATATTATACTTATTATTTAGATATATTATATAAATTTTTACTATATACTTAAACTTACGCTTACATTTATTATACATATACAATGTTTTTTTTTTTTTTTTTTTTTTTTTTTTTTTTTTTTTTTTTTTTTTTTTTTTAATTTTTATGGTTTGCTTTTCAACTCTTTTCTTTTTGCTGTTCTGTGCTCTTTTATACCACTTCTTTTTTTTTTTTTTACATATATGATGACAAATATTTCTTAAACTATGTTATAAACTACTACAAAGATGTTACAATTATTTGAGGCATTACTAGTCTACCGGTTTGTGGATTGGGAATGGAAGGGACTTTGTGGTGGTGGTGGTGCTCGCACAGGCACAAGGCCGTTGTAAATATCAATCAAGGTTTTGACGACTTGATGGTCTCGGCTCTTAAGTGCAGATCTCATGTTGTGCTCCACAATTTCCACTTCTGACGCTGACATCGCCCCCAACAAAAACCTAGCGACAGCGTCATCGATGACGTCAGTGTGATACACGCAGCTAACGGTGTGCCTCGACAGCGCAACCACCGCGTGTTGAACTCTGTCATGGATGGAGGACTTAGTTGGGTTTTCACGGATGATGACGACCGAGTCTGCCTGCTTCCCCTGAGCCTCGTGGATGGTCAGGACTTTTGATCCAGATCCTGTCCCGTATCCCTGTTTTATGAGGGATTCCTTCTCCTCCTGGGTGTAAGCCAAGTAGAGGGTACGCGGGGCGGATTTCTGGATGTTGGCGTCACGGTATCCCTTAAGCGCGAGCGATCTGATGGTCGATCTGGTCGTGTACATATGTGGGTATACCTCTTTAAGCGCCAATGCTACGTCCATGGGGCTCCTGTGGGTAGCGTGGAAGACTCGGTTGATGGTGGCGATGGAATCTGGACGACGGTAGTACATGACGAATAGGTCATTCCTATCGATGTAGGGCAGTTGATTGGTGTCCCCTATGAGAAGGACCTCCTTAACCTGTGACAATCTCGCGGCCATGATGATGGCGCCGAAGTGATTCATGAGGGCCTCATCCACCAATAAACGGTTTATGCGAGGCTGCCCCCAGAATCCGTTGACGAGGACCGACGCCATGGTCCGCACCTTGTGCTTGGCGTCTGCGCCTATGCGACGGGCGAGCTTCTCCCTTAAGTCCTCAGCCGCTTCGATTGTCGATGTTATTACTACCTCGCTCTCGGGTTCCAGATTTGACGCCACCCACGTGGTTTTACCCATTCCGGGTACCCCGTCGATCCAGGTGAACTTGGGTACCACCCAGTGCTCCGGCGCCAGTATAGACTCCGATCTGGATAAGATCGGTTCTTCCAGCATTACCTTCGTGCACTTGGCGATAACCAATATCGGATCATCAGGGGGCGCCCGATATTTCGGCCTACCAATCCGTTCTGTCTCCTTCCGGTCCAGTGGTACAAAGCCATATTTTGCGCTGTATGCCATTTGGTGAGTGGTTGACATAATGCTCCCTACGATGACTTGGGGGACACTGTTGTCAAAAATGGCTGCCTTTGCCTGTTCAAGTTCTGTCTGAAGGAGAGACTCTGAGAGGGTACTACCTGCTTTCGCTCTGACGTAGTACTCTATTATCCTGCTGCAGGTTCTTTGGCAGATTTTGAGAGTCTCTCGTGTGATGGAAATGAACTCGACAAGGGCGTTTTGCGCGTGTTGTTG
This sequence comes from Cyclophora albipunctata, assembly GCA_963082685.1. Lineage (NCBI taxonomy): Eukaryota > Metazoa > Arthropoda > Insecta > Lepidoptera > Geometridae > Cyclophora > Cyclophora albipunctata. The sequence continues at coordinate 83,619 of CAUJAW010000002.1, read as the reverse complement.
TTCGGTTATGGCCTGTTCCAGGTCCGGTGAGTCGACTATCCCTCGGTCGGCTTTTGTTCGGTGTTTGGCGGGGGCTGGCTTCTCCCTTGGAGAGGTGCGGAGGAGGTTTTTCACTGCTTTGCCCAAGATGTCGAGTGGGCTGCTTGTACTTCTCGGTAACGCATGCCTTGCTAGCACGCTAACAAGCTGTGGTAGTGACTCTCCTATTTCTCCCCTCGGTTTCGATACCTTTTGCTGAGACGCATGAATTCTCCCCTGCAGGCGCTCCGCGTCGCTTTGCTCGCTTCCTAGTAGGGCGGCGACAGGTTTGTCGTTTTTGGTATGTGTTTTGAGGAACTCGAGGTTTTCGCCGCGGTTCTCATAAACGACAATTAAATGGCTTTCTGCTGATATTATGCAGCCATACCTGTCTGCCACACTACCTTTCTCGAGTCCCACCGCCATGGCGTCGACACTGATGATGCTGGGCGAGGCTCCCGTTAACAGGGCGTTCTCTCGCAGTGTTGATAGCACCTTGTTTACTCTAGCGAAAGGGGGCCCGGACTCCCACTCGAATACCGCGACTGTTTTGCTTCCCAGTCTCAACATTCGATAGGGCTCCCCGGCCACTTCCGCCCTGGGTAGCGCTTCGATGGTAGTGCGCTTAATGTAGTTTTTTCCCAGTAGTGTCGACAACCCCGGCGATAGTTCGATACGAGCAAAGTCGGCAGCGCCACAGAAACAGATTCCAAGAGTCTCTTCGTCCTGGTCCATAAAGAGTGCGATGCCTCTTATCCTTAATCCTGGTGATGTTGTTGGTGTGGCGTGTGCTAGGAGTTGGTCCATTGCGGACCCCATTTGCGTGTTCGTGTTCGTGTTGGGTGTTGTGGTTGTATCAGGTGTGTTGGCAGTTGTGTGAGAGATGATTGCGGTGGTTGTGGGAGTTGTGGCGGTGGCGGTGGTGGTGGTGTAGGCGGTGGACCCGTTTGCTATGGCAGCGTTTTTCATACACTTACTCGCAAATGTCAAGAATGGCGATCTTTTTGCCGTATCCTTCATGATGTTCGGAAGGGAGGACATGTCCAGAGTGGTCTGTATTTGTATCTCCAGATTCAATCTGTCCATGGCAAATCTTGGACATTCGAGCAGTATATGCCATATCGTCTCCTCGTTGGTGGGGTCGCAGATGCAGAAAGGGCTGTCCTTGAGATGGAACCTGTGCAAGTACGCCGCTATTCCCCCGTGACCGGTCAGTATTTGGACATGCTCAGGTGTTAGGGCAGTCTCTTTTAGCACTTTCCTTGCCGTCCTCACGTCGGGCAGGAAGGCTTTTGTAACCGATCCTGTGCCGGAGGCTTCGTAGCGCTCTTGCCACTTCGCGACGGTTTCCTCCCTTATCTGTCGCCGCACGAACGAGATTGGGACGCGGTCGTAGTCGGGTGCCGTTTTCTTTTTGAGGGCTGCCTGTTTGGCTAGGTGGTCTGCCCTCTCATTACCGGGGGTGCCAACGTGAGCTCTCAACCAGAAGAGCTTCACATCACGGTCTTCTTGTCGGATCTGCTGGATGAGGCTCTTTATTTCGACAGCTAGTGGGTGGGTGGCCACAGGGCAGCTCAGCAGGTCAAGCGAAGATCTAGAGTCGCTAAGAATATTTGCTGAACTTACCCTGGAGTCTCTCACCATCTTCACTGCCCTGAAGAGAGCGTACATCTCCGATTGAAAGACGGTGTTGTGTGGTTCCATTCGGAAGGTGGAGTACTTTGTCTCCCGGCCCTCGTTCCACCATGTTAGCGCTGCACCGACTTTACCCTCGATCTTACTGCCATCTGTGTATATGTGTGGGCCGATCATTTGGTGTTTCTCTATGGTTTCGGGCGTCAGGTCTTGTAGGCGTTCATAGTAAGTTGATTTTAGCTCTGCTGGGTGGGGGTTTTGAAGATACCCCACTCTGCCTTCCAACTCTCTACCCGGTGGTAAGTAATGGCATGAGTATCCTCTCTTGGCCTTAAACAGTGCCGCCGCCTCGTGAACTCTAAGGTCAAGCGGCAGCAGGCCTGCCAGCACCAGCGCCGATGTCAGCGACACCGTGCGATACGCCTTACAGATCTTCTGCGCGAATCCCCTTTGCAGAGTTTCCAGCTGGTTGCGGATGGTGATTTTCTCCGCCGCCGGGGACCACGCACTCGCTGCGTATAGCACTATCGGTTCTATCACTGACACGTATATGGTTCTTATAACCTCCCGATTGAGACCCCAGTAGACTTTCGCCGCGCATGCGAGCTGTTTGTAGATATCCGCGGCTTTTTTTACGGTGGCGGTTACGTGCGCGTTGAAAGTCAGCTTGTGGTCTATGATGAGGCCGAGCAACTTAATTTCGGTAACAAGGTTTATGGGCGTACCTGCCATTTGAACGTTTGGGGAGTCGTACTTGAGCTTCCTAGTAATGAGCATCGCGTTGGTCTTGTGTGCGGCAAAGTGAAGCTTGTTACGAATTCCCCAATCGTGCACGGCTGCCAGGGTGTTATTGGCTTTTAGTTGCAGGGCCTCGGCATTGTCGCCCGAGAACACCAAAACGACGTCGTCCGCAAAGGCCTGGAAGTAAACATCGAGGGTACCTAGTTTTTCGAGGAGCGATTCCAGCAACATGTTCCAAAAGGTTGGGCCGCCTATCGATCCTTGGACGCACCCCTTTGTTGTTTCCTTTTCGCTGGTCGCCCCGGCGTAGTGTACTCGGACCTTGCGATGGCTGAAATACGAATCCCCCATGCCGTAGATATTCCGCGGGCACTTTCTTCGTATTAGGGCCTTTTTTATTGCCGGCCACCACGCGTTGTCAAACGCCCCTTCGATGTCCAGGGATACCACCAGGACCATCTTTTTCTTTTTCCTCTCTGCTCGGATGTGGTTGAGCAGGTCGTAGAGGGCGTCTTCTGTTCCGCGTTGCGGCATGAAACCATATTGAGCTGGATGAAGTGTAGGCAGAATTCTCCACTGGATTCTTCGCATCATCATTTTTTCTAAAATTTTTCCGAACACAGAGAGAAGGCCGATCGGGCGATACGACTTAGGGTGGGTGTAGTCATCTTTTCCCGGCTTTCTTAGAATGCAGACATGGGCGATTTTCCACATTTTAGGGAAGTAGGAGAGTTCTAGGCACTTGTTGGTAATGGCCATGAACACTTCTCTGTCGCTGCGGATAGCTGCATCGCAAATGTCTGACGTCAGCCCGTCGGGACCCGGAGCTTTTTTCGGATTTAAGTCCTTAAGGACCGTCTCCAGCTCCGCGGCTGTGAAGGGCGGGTCGTCGTCAGACAGATGGTCAATATTTGCGGGTGACTTCCCCTCCGTGAGTCGCCTCACCGATCGATGGCATTCTAGGTCGGTTTCTACAGAGTCATCAGGATAGAAAGTTTGGGCTAACAATGTCGCTGACTGTTCCGGGGTAAGCGTTTCCCCTGAAGTTACATCCTTCAGCAGCGCGTCTTCCTGTCGCCTGGCGGTCTTCCTGATCACCCTGTACACACCGTCCCACATGCTCTCTCCAGTCTGTGTTGAGCAAAATTCCTTCCAGCTTGATGTTGATGCTTCGGAGGTCAGGCGTTGATATTCCTCTTTAGCGGCCAGGTACTCTCGGATGACCCTTTTCCTTCTGGCTCGCGCCGCATTTCTGATTCTCCGTTTCAGCCTTTTTGAACGGTCTTTTGCCTCTTGCAGCTCTCGTGTCCACCACACAGGTACCGGACTGACATTCTGAGATCCTATCTTTGGGATGGTGTCCCCACAGGCCTTGTGCACTTGGCCCGTGTATCTCTCTATGATGTTATCGAGACCTTCGTGCGTTGTCACACCTGAGACGGTTTCCGGCGTGATGTTTTCTTCGGCGAGACTGCTCCTAAATTTTAACGAGAACTCTGACCATTTTGCCTTCTTGGTGTTGTACACGCGCGTTGTGATCGGCTTGATGGGCGGTAGCCGTCCTCTTACTCGCGTTGTGAAGGTGATCGCGTTATGGTCAGATGTTATTAGGTCTCTAGCCACTCTCCAGTCCTCGATTTTGCCGAGGAGCGGCAGGCTGCATGCTGTCACGTCTACGATGCTTGTGCAAGCGACGCCTCTCCTGTACGTCTCAAATGTGGGAACGTGTCCGGTATTTAGGATCTGCAGGTCCATGTCATTTAGGAATGCGCTATATTCTGCTCCCCTATGATCCTCCGCGTTGCTACCCCACCAGTGGCTCCAGGCATTTACGTCGCCCGCCACTAGTAGATTCGAGGTGTTGAGTTTTGTGCACGCTCTGTTGATCCTGCGAAGGTAGGGTGCCATTTCTTTATCCCCCTCCAAGTAAACCGATATCACTCCAATTTTTGTGTCACCGGCAATCAGTAATACGGCAGCCTCGGTCTCGGTTACTATCTGTGGGTCGTGTACGACCTGCAAGGTGTTGCCAAATACTACTACGGCCGCCTTCACTGGCTTTTGCCGATTTAAGGTACACTGAATGACCCTGGTGCCTGGTGGTTGTTTCATGACGCCTTCCTTTCCCACGTAGGGCTCTTGGATTATGGCGACTGAGATTCCCAGGTCATGGGCCACCTTTGTGAGCTCAGTTGTTGCAAGCTTGGAGCGCTGCAGGTTCACCTGGATGACCTTTATGCCTGATGTTTCGTCTGCTGGGGGGGGGATGATGTTATTTTCCTGGGAGGTGCCTTTAGCAGTATGCTATTTTGGATCGCGCTATTGCATCCCACTTTTCTCTTTCTTTGCACTCCGTGCTGTGGGCGTTGTGGTCTGCTGTTTCTGGACCATGCGCGATCATGCAATTCCTGCATTTTGGTAGTTCGCCTCTTTTCCGTGCCTTGCAGTTTTCCCAAGAATGGTTTTCTCCGCAGTGGCTGCACCTTTCTTCGGTTTCCTTGCACACCGCTCGGGTATGACCGAACTCGAGGCACTTGGCACATTGCATCAGTGGTGACTGGTCTTTTGCGGGTCTGTGCTGTAGGCCGATGTATATGGCTTTCGCTTCTGTGAGACCCTTGTACACCGCCGGCGATGCTTCCAGAACTACGTGGCACTCCAGGTTGTTGCGCGCTTTCTTTCTGTACTTCACTCGGAGTACATTCTTTCGCATGTCCAGGCCTTCAAAACATTTTTTATTTTGTGCCAGGATACACTCTACTATCTCCGTGTCTTTTCTACTGGCCAAAATGTCCCTGATGACGACCAATGGATTGCCCGCTTTGGCCTCTTCGACTCTGAGTCCTTGTTTTTGTTGGACCCTTCCTTTCACCAACCTCATGTCCTCCTGGGTGGGACAGCACACGATGATTTTTTGGTTTTTCGCCTTTCGGACTCGGTCAATCTTCACTCCGGTGTTCTTGAAGTCAAGAGTGGTGGAGACGCTGTCAATGACCTTTTCACTTGTGTCCGTGGGGTTGGTCGACGAAATAATGAGAGTGTGGTTGGGTCGTTTCGGGGGCGGGTTTACGAGGGCCTCAGAGTACGTCATGGGCCGAGGGGTCTTATCTGTGAGTAACTTCGAGATGTTATGGACCCCTTTTCCAAGTGTGTCGAGTTTTTTGGTCACCTCCACCATTGCGATTTCCGACTCGAGGTTTGGCTTCTGAGGGCTAGGAGTTTGGACTTTCCTCCTTTTCAGTTCTCGGATGTCCTCGGAGACGATATTAAGTCTCTCTGAGATTGGGGCGATGCTCCTGATTAACGCCGAGTCGTCTGCTTTCTGTGGTGGTGGTGTGGGCAATTTAATTTTGGTCGGCAGATGTTCTATGGTGGCCTGGACTGTCTGCACCATGTGTGTTATTTTCTCCATATCCTGAGAGTGGACCTGCTTTGTAGCCTTGGTAGCCTGTGTTCGCGCTACCTCCTTTTTTATTCCGTCGGCTGTGACGTGCAAATCTTCAAGCCGGTTGGCGATCCTGTTTGCGGTCAGTTCCAGTCTCTTCAGGTCCCTTTCAGGCGCTGCCGGGTGGATGTATGATGGCACCGCGGTTGTGTTAATTGTTGGTGCAAACTCAGCCTGCTCTCTGACTGTCCTGGAGAGCTCTTCGATGGCTTTCTTAATCTCCGACACCTCACGGAACGGGTCTTGTGTCTCGTAGCCGAGCCAGCTGCGAACTCCTTTCGCTTCCTTGAGGGTCTCTCGTAATTCTTCCCTCGCTTGGCTCAGCTCTTCTGCCACGGTCCTCCTCGACTCAGCCAGTTCCTTCGCGTGCGCCCTCTCTATTCTCACTATCTCCCTGGCGTGGCTCGCCTTTTCCCTCTCCAAGTTGGAGATGTGTCGAGCGCGGGAATCTGAGAGCGATAGGCAGATCGGTTAGGTTAGGTTAGGTTAGGTTTTTTTTTTTTTTTTTTTTTTTTTTTTTTTTTGTTTTGTTATTGTCTACAGACTCAAGTCCGTACTCTTTTCAATTTACATTTTTCATTTTAAATTCATTTTTTATACATTCATTCGCTCTTAATATCTTTATGTTACAATAGTCCATCCTATATAATATATTATACTTATTATTTAGATATATTATATAAATTTTACTATATACTTAAACTTACGCTTACATTTATTATACATATACAATGTTTTTTTTTTTTTTTTTTTTTTTTTTTTTTTTTTTAATTTTTATGGTTTGCTTTTCAACTCTTTTCTTTTTGCTGTTCTGTGCTCTTTTATACCACTTCTTTTTTTTTTTTTTTTTTACAAATATGATGACAAATATTTCTTAAACTATGTTATAAACTACTACAAAGATGTTACAATTATTTGAGGCATTACTAGTCTACCGGTTTGTGGATTGGGAATGGAAGGGACTTTGTGGTGGTGGTGGTGCTCGCACAGGCACAAGGCCGTTGTAAATATCAATCAAGGTTTTGACGACTTGATGGTCTCGGCTCTTAAGTGCAGATCTCATGTTGTGCTCCACAATTTCCACTTCTGACGCTGACATCGCCCCCAACAAAAACCCAGCGACAGCGTCATCGATGACGTCAGTGTGATACACGCAGCTAACGGTGTGCCTCGACAGCGCAACCACCGCGTGTTGAACTCTGTCATGGATGGAGGACTTAGTTGGGTTTTCACGGATGATGACGACCGAGTCTGCCTGCTTCCCCTGAGCCTCGTGGATGGTCAGGACTTTTGATCCAGATCCTGTCCCGTATCCCTGTTTTATGAGGGATTCCTTCTCCTCCTGGGTGTAAGCCAAGTAGAGGGTACGCGGGGCGGATTTCTGGATGTTGGCGTCACGGTATCCCTTAAGCGCGAGCGATCTGATGGTCGATCTGGTCGTGTACATATGTGGGTATACCTCTTTAAGCGCCAATGCTACGTCCATGGGGCTCCTGTGGGTAGCGTGGAAGACTCGGTTGATGGTGGCGATGGAATCTGGACGACGGTAGTACATGACGAATAGGTCATTCCTATCGATGTAGGGCAGTTGATTGGTGTCCCCTATGAGAAGGACCTCCTTAACCTGTGACAATCTCGCGGCCATGATGATGGCGCCGAAGTGATTCATGAGGGCCTCATCCACCAATAAACGGTTTATGCGAGGCTGCCCCCAGAATCCGTTGACGAGGACCGACGCCATGGTCCGCACCTTGTGCTTGGCGTCTGCGCCTATGCGACGGGCGAGCTTCTCCCTTAAGTCCTCAGCCGCTTCGATTGTCGATGTTATTACTACCTCGCTCTCGGGTTCCAGATTTGACGCCACCCACGTGGTTTTACCCATTCCGGGTACCCCGTCGATCCAGGTGAACTTGGGTACCACCCAGTGCTCGGGCGCCAGTATAGACTCCGATCTGGATAAGATCGGTTCTTCCAGCATTACCTTCGTGCACTTGGCGATAACCAATATCGGATCATCAGGGGGCGCCCGATATTTCGGCCTACCAATCCGTTCTGTCTCCTTCCGGTCCAGTGGTACAAAGCCATATTTTGCGCTGTATGCCATTTGGTGAGTGGTTGACATAATGCTCCCTACGATGACTTGGGGGACACTGTTGTCAAAAATGGCTGCCTTTGCCTGTTCAAGTTCTGTCTGAAGGAGAGACTCTGAGAGGGTACTACCTGCTTTCGCTCTGACGTAGTACTCTATTATCCTGCTGCAGGTTCTTTGGCAGATTTTGAGAGTCTCTCGTGTGATGGAAATGAACTCGACAAGGGCGTTTTGCGCGTGTTGTTGTTCGGTTATGGCCTGTTCCAGGTCCGGTGAGTCGACTATCCCTCGGTCGGCTTTTGTTCGGTGTTTGGCGGGGGCTGGCTTCTCCCTTGGAGAGGTGCGGAGGAGGTTTTTCACTGCTTTGCCCAAGATGTCGAGTGGGCTGCTTGTACTTCTCGGTAACGCATGCCTTGCTAGCACGCTAACAAGCTGTGGTAGTGACTCTCCTATTTCTCCCCTCGGTTTCGATACCTTTTGCTGAGACGCATGAATTCTCCCCTGCAGGCGCTCCGCGTCGCTTTGCTCGCTTCCTAGTAGGGCGGCGACAGGTTTGTCGTTTTTGGTATGTGTTTTGAGGAACTCGAGGTTTTCGCCGCGGTTCTCATAAACGACAATTAAATGGCTTTCTGCTGATATTATGCAGCCATACCTGTCTGCCACACTACCTTTCTCGAGTCCCACCGCCATGGCGTCGACACTGATGATGCTGGGCGAGGCTCCCGTTAACAGGGCGTTCTCTCGCAGTGTTGATAGCACCTTGTTTACTCTAGCGAAAGGGGGCCCGGACTCCCACTCGAATACCGCGACTGTTTTGCTTCCCAGTCTCAACATTCGATAGGGCTCACCGGCCACTTCCGCCCTGGGTAGCGCTTCGATGGTAGTGCGCTTGATGGTGTTTTTTCCCAGTAGTGTCGACAACCCCGGCGATAGTTCGATACGAGCAAAGTCGGCAGCGCCACAGAAACAGATTCCGAGAGTCTCTTCGTCCTGGTCCATAAAGAGTGCGATGCCTCTTATCCTTAATCCTGGTGATGTTGTTGGTGTGGCGTGTGCTAGGAGTTGGTCCATTGCGGACCCCATTTGCGTGTTCGTGTTCGTGTTGGGTGTTGTGGTTGTATCAGGTGTGTTGGCAGTTGTGTGAGAGATGATTGCGGTGGTTGTGGGAGTTGTGGCGGTGGCGGTGGTGGTGGTGTAGGCGGTGGATCCGTTTGCTATGGCAGCGTTTTTCATACACTTACTCGCAAATGTCAAGAATGGCGATCTTTTTGCCGCTTCCTTCATGATGTTCGGAAGGGAGGACATGTCCAGAGTGGTCTGTATTTGTATCTCCAGATTCAGTCTGTCCATGGCAAATCTTGGACATTCGAGCAGTATGTGCCATATCGTCTCCTCGTTGGTGGGGTCGCAGATGCAGAAAGGGCTGTCCTTGAGATGGAACCTGTGCAAGTACGCCGCTATTCCCCCGTGGCCGGTCAGTATTTGGACATGCTCAGGTGTTAGGGCAGTCTCTTTTAGCACTTTCCTAGCCGTCCTCACGTCGGGCAGGAAGGCTTTTGTAACCGATCCTGTGCCGGAGGCTTCGTAGCGCTCTTGCCACTTCGCGACGGTTTCCTCCCTTATCTGCCGCCGCACAAACGAGATTGGGACGCGGTCGTAGTCGGGTGCCGTTTTCTTTTTGAGGGCTGCCTGTTTGGCAAGGTGGTCTGCCCTCTCATTGCCGGGTGTGCCAACGTGAGCTCTCAACCAGAAGAGTTTCACATCACGGTCTTCCTCTCGGATCTGTTGAATGAGGCTCTTTATTTCGACAGCTAGTGGGTGGGTGGCAACAGGGCAGCTCAGCAGGTCAAGCGAAGATCTAGAGTCGCTGAGAATATTTGCTGAACTTACCCTGGAGTCTCTCACCATCTTCACTGCCCTGAAGAGAGCGTACATCTCCGATTGAAAGACGGTGTTGTGTGGCTCCATCCGGAAGGTAGAGTACTTTGTCTCCCGGCCCTCGTTCCACCATGTTAGCGCTGCACCGACTTTGCCCTCGATCTTACTGCCATCTGTGTATATGTGTGGGCCGATCATTTGGTGTTTCTCTATGGTTTCGGGCGTCAGGTCTTGTAGGCGTTCATAGTGAGTTGGTTTTAGCTCTGCTGGGTGGGGGTTTTGAAGATACCCCACCCTGCGCTCCAACTCTCTACCCGGTGGTAAGTAATGGCATGAGTATCCTCTCTTGGCCTTAAAGAGTGCCGCCGCCTCGTGAACTCTGAGGTCAAGCGGCAGCAGGCCTGCCAGCACCAGCGCCGAAGTCAGTGACACCGTGCGATACGCCTTACAGATCTTCTGCGCGAATCCCCTTTGCAGAGTTTCCAGCTGGTTGCGGATGGTGATTTTCTCCGCCGCCGGGGACCACGCACTCGCTGCGTATAGCACGATCGGTTCTATCACTGACACGTATATGGTTCTTATAACCTCCCGATTGAGACCCCAGTAGACCTTCGCCGCGCATGCGAGCTGTTTGTAGATATCCGCGGCTTTTTTTACGGTGGCGGTTACGTGCGCGTTGAAAGTCAGCTTGTGGTCTATGATGAGGCCGAGCAACTTAATTTCGGTAACAAGGTTTATGGGGATACCTGCCATTTGAACGTTTGGGGAGTCGTACTTCAGCTTCCTAGTAATGAGCATCGCGTTGGTCTTGTGTGCGGCAAAGTGAAGCTTGTTACGAATTCCCCAATCATGCACGGCTGCCAGGGTGTTATTGGCTTTTAGTTGCAGGGCCTCGGCATTGTCACCCGAGAACACCAAAACGACGTCGTCCGCAAAGGCCTGGAAGTAAACATCGAGGGTACCTAGTTTTTCGAGGAGCGATTCCAGCAACATGTTCCAAAAGGTTGGGCCGCCTATCGATCCTTGGACGCACCCCTTTGTCGTTTCCTTTTCGCTGGTCGCCCCGGCGTAGTGTACTCGGACCTTGCGACGGCTGAAATACGAATCCGCCATGCCGTAGATGTTCCGCTGGCACTTTCTCCGTATTAGGGCCTTTTTTATTGCCGGCCACCATGCGTTGTCGAACGCCCCCTCGATGTCCAGGGATACCACCAGGACCATCTTTTTCTTTTTCCTCTCTGCTCGGATGTGGTTGAGCAGGTCGTAGAGGGCGTCTTCTGTTCCGCGTTGCGGCATGAAACCATATTGAGCTGGATGAAGTGTAGGCAGAATTCTCCACTGGATTCTTCGCATCATCATTTTTTCTAAAATTTTACCGAACACAGAGAGAAGGCCGATCGGGCGATACGACTTAGGGTGGGTGTAGTCATCTTTTCCCGGCTTTCTTAGAATGCAGACATGGGCGATTTTCCACATTTTAGGGAAGTAGGAGAGTTCTAGGCACTTGTTGGTAATGGCCATGAACACTTCTCTGTCGCTGCGGATAGCCGCATCGCAAATGTCTGACGTCAGCCCGTCGGGACCCGGAGCTTTTTTCGGATTTAAGTCCTTAAGGACCGTCTCCAGCTCCGCGGCTGTGAAGGGCGGGTCGTCGTCAGACAGATGGTCAATATTTGCGGGTGACTTCCCCTCCGTGAGTCGCCTCACCGATCGATGGCATTCTAGGTCGGTTTCTACAGAGTCATCAGGATAGAAAGTTTGGGCTAACAATGTCGCTGACTGTTCCGGGGTAAGCGTTTCCCCTGAGGTTACATCCTTCAGCAGCGCGTCTTCCTGTCGCCTGGCGGTCTTCCTGATCACCCTGTACACACCGTCCCACATGCTCTCTCCAGTCTGTGTTGAGCAAAATTCCTTCCAGCTTGATGTTGATGCTTCGGAGGTCAGGCGTTGATATTCCTCTTTAGCGGCCAGGTACTCTCGGATGACCCTTTTCCTTCTGGCTCGCGCCGCATTTCTGATTCTCCGTTTCAGCCTTTTTGAACGGTCTTTTGCCTCTTGCAGCTCTCGTGTCCACCACACAGGTACCGGACTGACATTCTGAGATCCTATCTTTGGGATGGTGTCCCCACAGGCCTTGTGCACTTGGCCCGTGTATCTCTCTATGATGTTATCGAGACCTTCGTGCGTTGTCACACCTGAGACGGTTTCCGGCGTGATGTTTTCTTCGGCGAGACTGCTCCTAAATTTTAACGAGAACTCTGACCATTTTGCCTTCTTGGTGTTGTACACGCGCGTTGTGATCGGCTTGATGGGCGGTAGCCGTCCTCTTACACGCGTTGTGAAGGTGATCGCGTTATGGTCAGATGTTATTAGGTCTCTAGCCACTCTCCAGTCCTCGATTTTGCCGAGGAGCGGCAGGCTGCATGCAGTCACGTCTACGATGCTTGTGCAAGCGACGCCTCTCCTGTACGTCTCAAATGTGGGAACGTGTCCGGTATTTAGGATCTGCAGGTCCATGTCATTTAGGAATGCGCTATATTCTGCTCCCCTATGATCCTCCGCGTTGCTACCCCACCAGTGGCTCCAGGCATTTACGTCGCCCGCCACTAGTAGATTCGAGGTGTTGAGTTTTGTGCACGCTCTGTTGATCCTGCGAAGGTAGGGTGCCATTTCTTTATCCCCCTCCAAGTAAACCGATATCACTCCAATTTTTGTCTCACCGGCAATCAGTAATACGGCAGCCTCGGTCTCGGTTACTATCTGTGGGTCGTGTACGACCTGCAAGGTGTTGCCAAATACTACTACGGCCGCCTTCACTGGCTTTTGCCGATTTAAGGTACACTGAATGACCCTGGTGCCTGGTGGTTGTTTCATGACGCCTTCCTTTCCCACGTAGGGCTCTTGGATTATGGCGACTGAGATTCCCAGGTCATGGGCCACCTTTGTGAGCTCAGTTGTTGCAAGCTTGGAGCGCTGCAGGTTCACCTGGATGACCTTTATGCCTGATGTTTCGTCTGCTGGGGGGGGGATGATGTTATTTTCCTGGGAGGTGCCTTTAGCAGTATGCTATTTTGGATCGCGCTATTGCATCCCACTTTTCTCTTTCTTTGCACTCCGTGCTGTGGGCGTTGTGGTCTGCTGTTTCTGGACCATGCGCGATCATGCAATTCCTGCATTTTGGTAGTTCGCCTCTTTTCCGTGCCTTGCAGTTTTCCCAAGAATGGTTTTCTCCGCAGTGGCTGCACCTTTCTTCGGTTTCCTTGCACACCGCTCGGGTATGACCGAACTCGAGGCACTTGGCACATTGCATCAGTGGTGACTGGTCTTTTGCGGGTCTGTGCTGTAGGCCGATGTATATGGCTTTCGCTTCTGTGAGACCCTTGTACACCGCCGGCGATGCTTCCAGAACTACGTGGCACTCCAGGTTGTTGCGCGCTTTCTTTCTGTACTTCACTCGGAGTACATTCTTTCGCATGTCCAGGCCTTCAAAACATTTTTTATTTTGTGCCAGGATACACTCTACTATCTCCGTGTCTTTTCTACTGGCCAAAATGTCCCTGATGACGACCAATGGATTGCCCGCTTTGGCCTCTTCGACTCTGAGTCCTTGTTTTTGTTGGACCCTTCCTTTCACCAACCTCATGTCCTCCTGGGTGGGACAGCACACGATGATTTTTTGGTTTTTCGCCTTTCGGACACGGTCAATCTTCACTCCGGTGTTCTTGAAGTCAAGAGTGGTGGAGACGCTGTCAATGACCTTTTCACTTGTGTCCGTGGGGTTGGTCGACGAAATAATGAGAGTGTGGTTGGGTCGTTTCGGGGGCGGGTTTACGAGGGCCTCAGAGTACGTCATGGGCCGAGGGGTCTTATCTGTGAGTAACTTCGAGATGTTATGGACCCCTTTTCCAAGTGTGTCGAGTTTTTTGGTCACCTCCACCATTGCGATTTCCGACTCGAGGTTTGGCTTCTGAGGGCTAGGAGTTTGGACTTTCCTCCTTTTCAGTTCTCGGATGTCCTCGGAGACGATATTAAGTCTCTCTGAGATTGGGGCGATGCTCCTGATTAACGCCGAGTCGTCTGCTTTCTGTGGTGGTGGTGTGGGCAATTTAATTTTGGTCGGCAGATGTTCTATGGTGGCCTGGACTGTCTGCACCATGTGTGTTATTTTCTCCATATCCTGAGAGTGGACCTGCTTTGTAGCCTTGGTAGCCTGTGTTCGCGCTACCTCCTTTTTTATTCCGTCGGCTGTGACGTGCAGATCTTCAAGCCGGTTGGCGATCCTGTTTGCTGTCAGTTCCAGTCTCTTCAGGTCTCTCTCAGGCGCTGCCGAGTGGCTGTGTGGTGGCACCGCGGTTGTGTTCATTGTTGTCGTGAACTCAGCCTGCTCTCTGATTGTCCTGGAGAGCTCTTCGATGGCTTTCTTAATCTCCGACACCTCACGGAACGGGTCTTGTGTCTCGTAGCCAAGCCAGCTGCGAACTCCTTTCACTTCCTTGAGGGTCTCTCTTAATTCTTCCCTCGCTTGGCTCAGCTCTTCTGCCACGGTCCTCCTCGACTCAGCCAGTTCCTTCGCGTGCGCTCTTTCAATTCTCACTATCTCTCTCGCGTGGCTCGCCTTTTCCCTCTCCAAGTTGGAGATGTGTCGAGCGCGGGAATCTGAGAGGGATAGGCAAATCTCGTAGAGGCCCTGCAAGCATTCGTGCGCGGTGGTCTTACACTCTCTCTTCATATTCCCTGCTTGCTCCAGAGCCTCTTTACCTCGTTGTAAGAGATTGTTAGCCTCACGAGTCGCCAGGTCCATTTCCACACCATTTCCCTTACGTGGTGACGTCCACAGCATGCTTTTCCGCGTCTTGGTTTTGCGCGGGCTTAACGCTACTGACGAGACGTCTGAAACTTCGCTAGCGGTCGAGCTGTCGTCCGAGCCATACACAATGTCAACTGACCGTGTATTTGGTGTAGTGGTGGCTGTGGTTTGGTAAGACTGCAGCTCTAACCTGTCGGGGGTGGTGTGTGCGGTGGTGTGTGAGGTGGTTTGTGTGGTGTTTTGTGTGGCGACTTGTGTGCTCTCTGCCGCTGGGACAATTGTCTTGGTCGGCGATGTCGTTGTGAGAGTGCGGAGGTTGTGAAGTGAAGAAGTGAAGGTTAGGTTAGGTTAGGTTAGGTTAGGTTAGGTTAGGTTAGGTTAGGTTAGGTTAGGTTAGGTTAGGTTAGGTTAGGTTAGGTTAGGTTAGGTTAGGTTAGGTTAGGTTAGGTTAGGTTAGGTTAGGTTAGGTTAGGTTAGGTTAGGTTAGGTTAGGTTAGGTTAGGTTAGGTTAGGTTAGGTTAGGTTAGGTTTTTTTTTTTTTTTTTTTTTTTTTTTGTTTTGTTATTGTCTACAGACTCAAGTCCGTACTCTTTTCAATTTACATTTTTCATTTTAAATTCATTTTTTATACATTCATTCGCTCTTAATATCTTTATGTTACAATAGTCCATCCTATATAATATATTATACTTATTTAGATATATTATATAAATTTTACTATATACTTAAACTTACGCTTACATTTATTATACATATACAATGTTTTTTTTTTTTTTTTTTTTTTTTTTTTTTTTTTTTTTTTTTTTAATTTTTATGGTTTGCTTTTCAACTCTTTTCTTTTTGCTGTTCTGTGCTCTTTTATACCACTTCTTTTTTTTTTTTTTTTTGTAAAAATACAAATATGATGACAAATATTTCTTAAACTATGTTATAAACTACTACAAAGATGTTACAATTATTTGAGGCATTACTAGTCTACCGGTTTGTGGATTGGGAATGGAAGGAACTTTGTGGTGGTGGTGGTGCTCGCACAGGCACAAGGCCGTTGTAAATATCAATCAAGGTTTTGACGACTTGATGGTCTCGGCTCTTAAGTGCAGATCTCATGTTGTGCTCCACAATTTCCACTTCTGACGCTGACATCGCCCCCAACAAAAACCTAGCGACAGCGTCATCGATGACGTCAGTGTGATACACGCAGCTAACGGTGTGCCTCGACAGCGCAACCACCGCGTGTTGAACTCTGTCATGGATGGAGGACTTAGTTGGGTTTTCACGGATGATGACGACCGAGTCTGCCTGCTTCCCCTGAGCCTCGTGGATGGTCAGGACTTTTGATCCAGATCCTGTCCCGTATCCCTGTTTTATGAGGGATTCCTTCTCCTCCTGGGTGTAAGCCAAGTAGAGGGTACGCGGGGCGGATTTCTGGATGTTGGCGTCACGGTATCCCTTAAGCGCGAGCGATCTGATGGTCGATCTGGTCGTGTACATATGTGGGTATACCTCTTTAAGCGCCAATGCTACGTCCATGGGGCTCCTGTGGGTAGCGTGGAAGACTCGGTTGATGGTGGCGATGGAATCTGGACGACGGTAGTACATGACGAATAGGTCATTCCTATCGATGTAGGGCAGTTGATTGGTGTCCCCTATGAGAAGGACCTCCTTAACCTGTGACAATCTCGCGGCCATGATGATGGCGCCGAAGTGATTCATGAGGGCCTCATCCACCAATAAACGGTTTATGCGAGGCTGCCCCCAGAATCCGTTGACGAGGACCGACGCCATGGTCCGCACCTTGTGCTTGGCGTCTGCGCCTATGCGACGGGCGAGCTT
This sequence comes from Cyclophora albipunctata, assembly GCA_963082685.1. Classification (NCBI taxonomy): domain Eukaryota; kingdom Metazoa; phylum Arthropoda; class Insecta; order Lepidoptera; family Geometridae; genus Cyclophora; species Cyclophora albipunctata. The sequence goes on along the minus strand of CAUJAW010000002.1, from coordinate 67,173 downwards.
CTCCCTTAAGTCCTCAGCCGCTTCGATTGTCGATGTTATTACTACCTCGCTCTCGGGTTCCAGATTTGACGCCACCCACGTGGTTTTACCCATTCCGGGTACCCCGTCGATCCAGGTGAACTTGGGTACCACCCAGTGCTCGGGCGCCAGTATAGACTCCGATCTGGATAAGATCGGTTCTTCCAGCATTACCTTCGTGCACTTGGCGATAACCAATATCGGATCATCAGGGGGCGCCCGATATTTCGGCCTACCAATCCGTTCTGTCTCCTTCCGGTCCAGTGGTACAAAGCCATATTTTGCGCTGTATGCCATTTCCATTATCCGCGGCTTTTTTTACGGTGGCGGTTACGTGCGCGTTGAAAGTCAGCTTGTGGTCTATGATGAGGCCGAGCAACTTAATTTCGGTAACAAGGTTTATGGGGATACCTGCCATTTGAACGTTTGGGGAGTCGTACTTCAGCTTCCTAGTAATGAGCATCGCGTTGGTCTTGTGTGCGGCAAAGTGAAGCTTGTTACGAATTCCCCAATCATGCACGGCTGCCAGGGTGTTATTGGCTTTTAGTTGCAGGGCCTCGGCATTGTCACCCGAGAACACCAAAACGACGTCGTCCGCAAAGGCCTGGAAGTAAACATCGAGGGTACCTAGTTTTTCGAGGAGCGATTCCAGCAACATGTTCCAAAAGGTTGGGCCGCCTATCGATCCTTGGACGCACCCCTTTGTCGTTTCCTTTTCGCTGGTCGCCCCGGCGTAGTGTACTCGGACCTTGCGACGGCTGAAATACGAATCCGCCATGCCGTAGATGTTCCGCTGGCACTTTCTCCGTATTAGGGCCTTTTTTATTGCCGGCCACCATGCGTTGTCGAACGCCCCCTCGATGTCCAGGGATACCACCAGGACCATCTTTTTCTTTTTCCTCTCTGCTCGGATGTGGTTGAGCAGGTCGTAGAGGGCGTCTTCTGTTCCGCGTTGCGGCATGAAACCATATTGAGCTGGATGAAGTGTAGGCAGAATTCTCCACTGGATTCTTCGCATCATCATTTTTTCTAAAATTTTACCGAACACAGAGAGAAGGCCGATCGGGCGATACGACTTAGGGTGGGTGTAGTCATCTTTTCCCGGCTTTCTTAGAATGCAGACATGGGCGATTTTCCACATTTTAGGGAAGTAGGAGAGTTCTAGGCACTTGTTGGTAATGGCCATGAACACTTCTCTGTCGCTGCGGATAGCCGCATCGCAAATGTCTGACGTCAGCCCGTCGGGACCCGGAGCTTTTTTCGGATTTAAGTCCTTAAGGACCGTCTCCAGCTCCGCGGCTGTGAAGGGCGGGTCGTCGTCAGACAGATGGTCAATATTTGCGGGTGACTTCCCCTCCGTGAGTCGCCTCACCGATCGATGGCATTCTAGGTCGGTTTCCACAGAGTCATCAGGATAGAAAGTTTGGGCTAACAATGTCGCTGACTGTTCCGGGGTAAGCGTTTCCCCTGAGGTTACATCCTTCAGCAGCGCGTCTTCCTGTCGCCTGGCGGTCTTCCTGATCACCCTGTACACACCGTCCCACATGCTCTCTCCAGTCTGTGTTGAGCAAAATTCCTTCCAGCTTGATGTTGATGCTTCGGAGGTCAGGCGTTGATATTCCTCTTTAGCGGCCAGGTACTCTCGGATGACCCTTTTCCTTCTGGCTCGCGCCGCATTTCTGATTCTCCGTTTCAGCCTTTTTGAACGGTCTTTTGCCTCTTGCAGCTCTCGTGTCCACCACACAGGTACCGGACTGACATTCTGAGATCCTATCTTTGGGATGGTGTCCCCACAGGCCTTGTGCACTTGGCCCGTGTATCTCTCTATGATGTTATCGAGACCTTCGTGCGTTGTCACACCTGAGACGGTTTCCGGCGTGATGTTTTCTTCGGCGAGACTGCTCCTAAATTTTAACGAGAACTCTGACCATTTTGCCTTCTTGGTGTTGTACACGCGCGTTGTGATCGGCTTGATGGGCGGTAGCCGTCCTCTTACACGCGTTGTGAAGGTGATCGCGTTATGGTCAGATGTTATTAGGTCTCTAGCCACTCTCCAGTCCTCGATTTTGCCGAGGAGCGGCAGGCTGCATGCAGTCACGTCTACGATGCTTGTGCAAGCGACGCCTCTCCTGTACGTCTCAAATGTGGGAACGTGTCCGGTATTTAGGATCTGCAGGTCCATGTCATTTAGGAATGCGCTATATTCTGCTCCCCTATGATCCTCCGCGTTGCTACCCCACCAGTGGCTCCAGGCATTTACGTCGCCCGCCACTAGTAGATTCGAGGTGTTGAGTTTTGTGCACGCTCTGTTGATCCTGCGAAGGTAGGGTGCCATTTCTTTATCCCCCTCCAAGTAAACCGATATCACTCCAATTTTTGTCTCACCGGCAATCAGTAATACGGCAGCCTCGGTCTCGGTTACTATCTGTGGGTCGTGTACGACCTGCAAGGTGTTGCCAAATACTACTACGGCCGCCTTCACTGGCTTTTGCCGATTTAAGGTACACTGAATGACCCTGGTGCCTGGTGGTTATTTCATGACGCCTTCCTTTCCCACGTAGGGCTCTTGGATTATGGCGACTGAGATTCCCAGGTCATGGGCCACCTTTGTGAGCTCAGTTGTTGCAAGCTTGGAGCGCTGCAGGTTCACCTGGATGACCTTTATGCCTGATGTTTCGTCTGCTGGGGGGGGGATGATGTTATTTTCCTGGGAGGTGCCTTTAGCAGTATGCTATTTTGGATCGCGCTATTGCATCCCACTTTTCTCTTTCTTTGCACTCCGTGCTGTGGGCGTTGTGGTCTGCTGTTTCTGGACCATGCGCGATCATGCAATTCCTGCATTTTGGTAGTTCGCCTCTTTTCCGTGCCTTGCAGTTTTCCCAAGAATGGTTTTCTCCGCAGTGGCTGCACCTTTCTTCGGTTTCCTTGCACACCGCTCGGGTATGACCGAACTCGAGGCACTTGGCACATTGCATCAGTGGTGACTGGTCTTTTGCGGGTCTGTGCTGTAGGCCGATGTATATGGCTTTCGCTTCTGTGAGACCCTTGTACACCGCCGGCGATGCTTCCAGAACTACGTGGCACTCCAGGTTGTTGCGCGCTTTCTTTCTGTACTTCACTCGGAGTACATTCTTTCGCATGTCCAGGCCTTCAAAACATTTTTTATTTTGTGCCAGGATACACTCTACTATCTCCGTGTCTTTTCTACTGGCCAAAATGTCCCTGATGACGACCAATGGATTGCCCGCTTTGGCCTCTTCGACTCTGAGTCCTTGTTTTTGTTGGACCCTTCCTTTCACCAACCTCATGTCCTCCTGGGTGGGACAGCACACGATGATTTTTTGGTTTTTCGCCTTTCGGACACGGTCAATCTTCACTCCGGTGTTCTTGAAGTCAAGAGTGGTGGAGACGCTGTCAATGACCTTTTCACTTGTGTCCGTGGGGTTGGTCGACGAAATAATGAGAGTGTGGTTGGGTCGTTTCGGGGGCGGGTTTACGAGGGCCTCAGAGTACGTCATGGGCCGAGGGGTCTTATCTGTGAGTAACTTCGAGATGTTATGGACCCCTTTTCCAAGTGTGTCGAGTTTTTTGGTCACCTCCACCATTGCGATTTCCGACTCGAGGTTTGGCTTCTGAGGGCTAGGAGTTTGGACTTTCCTCCTTTTCAGTTCTCGGATGTCCTCGGAGACGATATTAAGTCTCTCTGAGATTGGGGCGATGCTCCTGATTAACGCCGAGTCGTCTGCTTTCTGTGGTGGTGGTGTGGGCAATTTAATTTTGGTCGGCAGATGTTCTATGGTGGCCTGGACTGTCTGCACCATGTGTGTTATTTTCTCCATATCCTGAGAGTGGACCTGCTTTGTAGCCTTGGTAGCCTGTGTTCGCGCTACCTCCTTTTTTATTCCGTCGGCTGTGACGTGCAGATCTTCAAGCCGGTTGGCGATCCTGTTTGCTGTCAGTTCCAGTCTCTTCAGGTCTCTCTCAGGCGCTGCCGAGTGGCTGTGTGGTGGCACCGCGGTTGTGTTCATTGTTGTCGTGAACTCAGCCTGCTCTCTGATTGTCCTGGAGAGCTCTTCGATGGCTTTCTTAATCTCCGACACCTCACGGAACGGGTCTTGTGTCTCGTAGCCAAGCCAGCTGCGAACTCCTTTCACTTCCTTGAGGGTCTCTCTTAATTCTTCCCTCGCTTGGCTCAGCTCTTCTGCCACGGTCCTCCTCGACTCAGCCAGTTCCTTCGCGTGCGCTCTTTCAATTCTCACTATCTCTCTCGCGTGGCTCGCCTTTTCCCTCTCCAAGTTGGAGATGTGTCGAGCGCGGGAATCTGAGAGGGATAGGCAAATCTCGTAGAGGCCCTGCAAGCATTCGTGCGCGGTGGTCTTACACTCTCTCTTCATATTCCCTGCTTGCTCCAGAGCCTCTTTACCTCGTTGTAAGAGATTGTTAGCCTCACGAGTCGCCAGGTCCATTTCCACACCATTTCCCTTACGTGGTGACGTCCACAGCATGCTTTTTCGCGTCTTGGTTTTGCGCGGGCTTAACGCTACTGACGAGACGTCTGAAACTTCGCTAGCGGTCGAGCTGTCGTCCGAGCCATACACAATGTCAACTGACCGTGTATTTGGTGTAGTGGTGGCTGTGGTTTGGTAAGACTGCAGCTCTAACCTGTCGGGGGTGGTGTGTGCGGTGGTGTGTGAGGTGGTTTGTGTGGTGTTTTGTGTGGCGACTTGTGTGCTCTCTGCCGCTGGGACAATTGTCTTGGTCGGCGATGTCGTTGTGAGAGTGCGGAGGTTGTGAAGCGCCGTGGCCGATTTGGTGATTACTTTCTCACGCAGAGACTTGGCCTTTCTAACTCCGTGCTCGAGCCTGCGCGACACAGGGAGGAGGGGAGCGTGTGAGGTGGAGGTGGAGGTGGAGGGCTTAGCGGTGTCGGATTTGCTCGACATTTTGAGTAATTATATGCTACTTATCAATTAGTTAACTACTATTAAAATATATGTAAAACAGATTTTTATATATAGGATGGACTTACTATTTATTCTAATGAGTATTCTCCGGTAGGTTGATTGAAAGTCCTCTTCGTGCTGATTCCAACGAGCCGTCGCACGTTGCTGTAGCTTCGTCGGTCGAGGAGCTGCCGGTTTTTTGAGTTTTCAGGTGAAGTGCGGGGGGAGGGGGTGGTTTCGAAAATAAGGGGGGGGAATGCCACCAGATGATAGGCGCTGCTGTCCCGGTTAGTTTGATACCCAACTCGGGTATAGGGGTTGTTCTGGGGGAGGGGGTGGTTTTTCCGAAAGGGCGGGGGGAGGGGTTGCCACCAGATGAAAGGCGCTGCTGTCCCGGTTAGTTTGATACCCAACTCGGGTATAGGGGTTGTTCGGGGGAGGGGTGTGAGAGAGGGGGGTGGGGGGTGTGGAGGGAGGGTGGTCGCAGAGTCGGTGGTGAAATTCCGAGCAAGCTGATACCTCACTCGGGTATGTAACAGTGAGTGGAGGGGTGGAGGGGGCTGCTTGTTCCCGGGGGTGGTTTTTCCGGGTTGAGGGTGCGGGGGCTAAAAAGGTCTTGGTGTCCCGGTTTCAACGAGCCCAAGCACGAGTGTCCTGTGACGTGCGATGCTGGAGTTCCTCTTATCCTCTTTGAAGTGTGGCTGACCTGGTCTGCGTCAGCTCGTGGATCCTCCGACTGGTATGACGTCTCGCTGTGACGTCTCGCAGTGACGACTCGTGACGTCTCGGTGACGATTGTTGTTGTTCTCGCCGTAAGCCAGTGGAAAATTACCAATGCTCTATCTAGGTTACACGCGCCGAACTTTGTGCGATATGTTAGTATAGAGACTCGTTCCCGAAGCCTATAACTTCGCAGTCCTTTGCAGGATTTGGACGATCGATGTGTCCTTGAGTTCGGCGCAACCTGTCCTTCACAATGGAATAATTTCCAGGATGTTCCCACTGACCTTTGGCAAGTTAGAATCCCTTCAAAGTCCCGAATGTTCCCGTTTTGCAACCCCGATGTTTTGGATGTTCACGAACACTTCCACAGCTACACAACACTATTAGCAAGCACTTAAACCACTTTAACTGACTGAAATTAATTTGGAAATATTTTTAAATAATTTTTATTCACAGAGCGAATGATTACCGTGCCGATATTGATTGAATACTGGGTTAGGTTAGGTTAGGTTAGGTTAGGTTAGGTGAGGGGCGCAGGTGTACCTAGGATTGGTCCTTGACAGCCGATGGAGCTTTAAACCACACTTCGCAGCTCTTTCGCCGCGGTTGTTGAAAGTAGCATCGGCTCTTAGGCGTATTATGCCCAATTTAAATGGGCCCCAAGACGCGAACCGCCGCCTCTATTTGGGAGTCGTGCGGTCCATGGCCCTGTACGGCGCTCCTGTTTGGGCTCGCGCCCTCTCAGCGAGTACCGTCCCCCTCCTGCGAGCGCCTCAGCGCGCAATCGCGATAGGGGTGGCCAGGGGATACCGCACCATATCCGGAGAGGCGGCCTTAATACTCGCGGGGTCTCTGCCATGGGACTTGGAGGCTGGCGTGCTAGCGTCGGTCTACGACTGGCGACAGCGCCTTCGAGCTGGCGGAAACAACCCGGCCCTCCGCGAAATCCAGCATCGCAGGGAGCTCGTCCGGTTAGATGCTATTGATGAGTGGAGGGCCCGTATGGAGCGCCCGAGTTTCGGCAGACGCACGGTCGAGGGCATCCGCGATGTCCTTGGCGAGTGGCTCTACCGGCGTCATGGCACACTCACATTCAGGCTGACACAGGTCCTGTCAGGGCATGGCTGCTTCGGCGGGTACCTGTGCCGCGTAGCCTTGAGGGAGCCGACGCCGGTGTGCCACCACTGCGGGGCCGAGGAAGACTCGGCGCAACATACTTTGGAGGAGTGTCCGGCGTGGTCGGACCAGAGGTCGGCTATGGCTGCCGTCATCGGTTTTGACCTCTCTCTGCGAGCCGTAGTTCGCGCTATGGTTCAAGGGGAGGAGTCCTGGACGGCGGTGGCCAACTTCTGTGAGAGCGTGCTCGCGCAGAAGGAAGCGGCAGAGCGCGAGCGTGAGGCGGTCTCCGACTGCCCCATGCGCCGCCGCAGAGCTGGCCGAAGGCGAAGGGCTTTCCCGGACGCCTTGCGCCCTCCATAACTTAGGCCGCGGCGACTATCCCGGGGAGCGGGACAGCCGCCGCACACAGGCCTCGAGGTGGCGCGCGCGGTGTCTTCCGCGCGCCTCTCAGTAAGTCCGGTGCTCCACACCGAGGACGGGGTTCCCTCTTTTGAGGGTCCCAGCGCTGTCGGGGTTCGGTGGACGCATCTTCAGATTTCCCATGTCCCCGACACAAGCGCCGAGGAAGGAGACACAGCTGTGGTTTAGTGGGTATTACTGCGGTGGATGCGATGAGCCCCGGCAGCGGGGGGAGCTGGTCCACCGGGTTCGTCTTCAACTGAAGCCTAGTTGCTTCTAAGTCTATCCGGGCTTCAGTCCCGGATCGACTTGGAAGTGGCCAAGGTCGAAGTTGACGGCACTGAGTCCCACATACCCCGACTATTGGCTCCACCCAATAGTTGGGGATGCATAAAAGGCATTCCACTGCTATAACAAAAAAAAAAAAAAAAAAAAGGTGAGGGGCGCAGGTCAGACAACCTCCTCGTGGTGCGCCCTGGGCAACGTGAACCCTCGAGTCTCTGCGATTTTAGCGGAGACTCGAGAGTTGACGGCAAATAGTCTGACAGGGGAGGGAGGGAAAAGTGAAAGTGTTGGGGAAGTGATGGCTGGGGGAACAGTGGGGGAAGTGATTGGACAACGGGGGGACAGGGAGTTTACACATTCACACACACATTCTTACACACCGCACATACAACATTACACACCACATTCAAGCACCACATCAACTCATACATACATCTACACGCATTCAGATACACACGACGTTCAGCACAGGGAGTAAAAAATTATGAAAAGAACCATAGCTAAAGATAGTCCACGGGTGGGTCCCGCCTCAGGCGGGGAATCCCACCAGGGTGCTCCGGCACCCTGCTGCCCCATTGTATCCGTGGGGGGCAACTATTGTTCTCGGAGTAATAGAAGGAGTGAGGAGACGAGTGGAAAGGAGGGAGGAAGTGGGAGCGAGAGCAGGAGTGGGAGTGGAGGAAGAAGTGAGAGTGGTAGCAGGAGCAGGAGTATGAGTGGGAGCAGGAGTAGGAGTCGCGGTGGTGGAGCTTCGAATGAAGGAAAGAGCGGCGGAGGAAAGGGCCACGAAGGCAGGCGGGAGGATAGAACCAAGTCGAGCCAGAGTGGCGGAAGAGGAGAGGAGGAGGAGAAGATTGGAAAGAAAGGCCGAGAAGGCCGAAGGAAGACGGACGATTGGCCTCCACTGCCACCTCGGGCCAATCAAAGACGGACGGACGGACAGGAGACGGACGTGATCCTCGGCGGCGAAAAAGGACAGGGAGAGGGATGCCGAACGAGATCAAAGGACGGGGAGGGCAGCGTGGTGTCGCTGTCCTCGGGCTCCAACCGGAGCCTAAGGATAGAGGTGGAGCGCCTTCCAACCCCAGCGTCATTCGGCCGCCTCAGTGACGGTGAGGCGGGCCGAAAAAGGAGATTAGGGTCGGATGAGGACACCCCGGCGTCATCCGACACCGAAGGGGCGGTGCGCGCCCCTCGGAAAATTTCGACTAACCGCCGGGGACGTGGGCCGGGACGGCCACCGACCCACGGTAAATACGTGGGGCTGGCCAAGGCCAAAAAAGAGCTGGAAGAGGCCCAGCGCGTAGCCGCGGAGGCCGACAAGGCCGCCGCCAAAGTCGCTCAGGAGATGGCAATGGAGAAGCGCGTAGCCGAGTGGACCCGGGAAAACGCCCGGAGCTCCCGGCTCTTCTCCATCTCCGGGTCCGAAAAGGACCAGGGCATGGACCAGGGCACGGACGTGGAGGACGACGTGGCGATCATCAAGATGGTCGCCACGAAGTCCGGAAATCTTAAAGGGGGGTACGTCCGGGCCCTCAAGGATGCGGCGGCCTCGATAGCCGCAAAATTTGAGCGCGCCTCGACGCGCAACACGTCGGAGGAGGAGGCCAGGCTGAGAGCCGAGAACGCTCAGCTCCGGGCCGCAATGGACACACTCCGCAAGGAATTTGACCAGGTCCGGGCTGAGCTGTCTCGGCTAACGGAGGCGGTCGGCCGCGCGTCGCGTGAAGAGGCCCCGCAAACCGCGCCACGGAAGGAGGCCCAGAAGTCTGGTTCCCCATTGGATGACGAGTCTCTCCAGAGATTCGCCATCATGGTGGGGAACATGATGGACGCAAAGGTGGCGGCGCTCGAGCCCCGCCTTCTCCCAGCCCAGAGGGAGCGTCCCCCGCTGGCGGCTGACTCCCGCAGGAGACGTTCGGCTGAAACGGCGGAGGTGGTGGAGGTGATGGAGGTATCGGAGGCACCGAGACCCCCCCCACCACCCAAGAAGTCAGGATCCTCGGCCAAGAAGGCCACTGGGAGGAAAGCGAAGGAGGGAGCGCAGCTTCCCCTCACACCGCAGCCTTCCACGTCGGCCCTTCCGCCGCCCGTTCCATCGGGTGGACCGTGCGCCGCGCCCCCTCCTCCGCAGGAGGGTTGGAGCGCGGTGGTCAAGCGGGGCGGAAAGGGGAAACCCCGACCCGCTCAGCCGAACCGGCCAGCCCAACAGGCCCGCCCCCAGCAGCAGACCCGCGCCGCCCAACAGGGCCGCCAACCTCAGCCCCGGGCCCCGCAACCAGCGGCACCCCAGGCCAGAGGCAGGGCCCGAAAGAGGCGTCCCCGCCCCCCGCGATCGTCGGCCATCGTGGTCACCCTCACCCCTGAGGCTGTGGCCAGAGGGCTGACCTATAAAGAGATGCTGGTCCGGATGAAGACCGGCATCTCCCTCGCCAGCGTCGGCATCAGCGGCGGGGTGAAAATAAAAGAGGCGCAGACGGGGGCGAAGTTGATTGAGGTTCCCGGATCCGGCAGCGATGCCCTCGCCGACCAGCTGGCGAACAGGATCCGGGAGATCCTCAAGGATGATGTGCGGGTCACGAGGCCCGTGAAGTGCAGCGAGCTGCGCATCACGGACCTCGACGAGTCCGTGTCGGTGGAGGAGGTCGCGGCCGCCGTCGTTACCACCACAGGGTGCTCCCGGGAGGCCCTCCGGATCGGCGAGATCCGCCGCGAAACTCGTGGCGGTGGCCGGAGAGGGTACACCCTCTGGATGCGGTGCCCAACAACGGCGGCGAGAGCCTTGGCCCAGCAGCGGACCGTTATGGTGGGGTGGATTCCGGCGAGGGTAACTTTGCTGGAACCCCGCCCGCTCACCTGTTTCCGCTGCCTGGAGCTGGGGCACGTGTGCGGCAGGTGCGACTCCGACGTGGATCGGAGCGCACTATGCTACCGATGCGGACTTGAGGGGCATAAGTCGGCGACCTGCTCAGCGGATCCCCATTGCAGCCTGTGCGCGGCCGCTAATTTGCCGGCGTCGCACAGAGTGGGGGGCAGAGCATGCGTTGCCGCCGCCAAAAAACGGAATAGACTACGACGTAAGGGCCCACAAACACCAGTTGCCCTCAACGTGCACCCCCGGGCTTCTTCGGAAGCCATCGGTCAAGCGGCTACCAGTAGAGTCGGATAATGGATCACACCACTATCCGACTCCTGCAATGCAATGTCAACCATTCCGCCCGCGCTCAGGACCTGCTGTCCCAGAGCATGGCGGAATGGTTGATAGGCATAGCAGTCGTCGCGGAACCGTACTTTGTTCCCGACGGGGAACATTGGGCGGCGGACCGTGACGGCCAGGTAGCTATAGTTACCCGGCCCTCCGTCGGCTCCCCTCCCTTTGATCACGTAGCAAAGGGTAGGGGATGCGTGGCGGTTACCCTGGGTAACTCGCTGATCGTGGGAGTGTACTTCTCGCCGAACAGGCCCCTCGCCGAGTTCGAGGAATTCCTGAGGGGCCTTTCGGCGATGATCGAGGGCAACAGGCGGTCAAGGCAGGTGCTCGTCCTTGGGGACTTCAACGCCAAATCCTCGGCGTGGGGGTCCCCGACGACTGACGCCCGCGGCGACTGCCTCGCAGAGTGGTCAGTCTCGAGCGGTCTGGTAATTCTCAACCGAGGGTCGGTTAACACGTGCGTGCGGCAACAGGGCGGATCCATAGTGGACATCACGTTCGCATGCCCCGCCCTGGCGCGCCGTGTTCAGGGCTGGAGGGTCTTAGAGGAGGCGGAGTCGTTGTCCGATCATCGGTACATCCGATTCGACATCTCCGCCCAGACCTCGGACCCCGGCCCCCCGACTCGAAGGTTACGAGACGGTCCCCGTTGGTCGCTGTCGCGCCTCAATCTGGATCATCTGGAGGAGGCGCTCCTGGTGACGACGTGGGATCCAGCACCGGACCGACCCGTGTGCGTCGAGGCGGAGGCGGAATGGTTCGGGGCGGCGATGACGTCCGTCTGCGACGCGTCAATGCCCCGCGTTACTACCTTCTGCCCCCGTCGTTGCGTGTATTGGTGGTCTGCCGAGATTGCGGCGCTTCGCGCTGCGTGCATCGCGGCGGGCCGCGCATATACGCGACACAGACGCCGGTATCGGCGGCATAGTCGGGAAACTGACGAAGCCGTCGAGACCTCCTTACGGAACGGGTATAGACTGGCCAAGGAAACTCTGCAGTGGGCCATCGCGGAGGCGAAGGAGCGATCTAAGGGGGAATTAGCTCAGGAGCTGGACGACAACCCCTGGGGGAGGTCGTACCAGATGGTAAGGGGCAAACTGCGCCAGCCGGCGCCGCCCCTTACTCAATCCCTGCAGCCACAGTTCCTGGAAGACGTGCTGTCCACTCTGTTTCCGAACAGAGGAGCACACACGCCGCCGATGATGACAGCGTCTCTCGGCACAGGTTCTGTCGACACCCCCGTCCCGGAAGTCACGCGAGAGGAACTGAAGGAGGCCGTGATCAGACTTCGGTCGAAAAACACGGCCCCCGGGCCAGACGGTATCCCGGGCCGCATATGGGTGAAGGCTTTGGAGTGCCCAGACTTCGAGTCTCGCCTCCGGAGCCTTTTCTCAGCGTGCCTGGAACGTGGCCAGTTTCCTCGCAGGTGGAGAAACGGGAAGCTCGTTCTGCTCAAGAAGGAGGGACGACCGGCGGATTTACCATCTTCTTTCCGCCCTATTGTCCTCCTAGACGAGGTGGCTAAGCTCTACGAGCGTATATTAGCCACTCGTCTCAAGAGCCACCTTCGCGACGTCGGGCCGGACTTGGCAGACTGCCAGTTCGGCTTTAGGCAGGGGCGCTCCACCTTGGAGGCGATACTGAGGGCCAGGGACCTGACGGGAGGCGCTGTAGACCGGGGCGAGGTTGCATTGGCGGTGTCTATCGACATCTCCAATGCCTTCGGAACCTTGCCCTGGGAGTGCATACACGCGGCGCTCCGTTATCACGGAGTGCCCGAGTACATTTGTCAGGCCCTGAGGCAGTATTTCCACGAGCGCTTCGTGTCCTACACCACCGGACATGACAAGCGGCGACGACCCATGTTCTGCGGGGTTCCGCAGGGTTCTGTCTTAGGACCAATCCTGTGGAACCTCGGCTTCGACTGGGTGCTGAGGGGATCGACACTACCTGGGGTGTTCTACTTATGCTTCGCCGACGACGTCCTGGTCATTGCCATTGGCAAGACGTACAGGCTCGCGAGCATAGTAGCCACGGCTGCGGTCGCCCACGTAGTGTCACGTATCCGTAGACTCGGCTTAGACGTCGCCCTCGAGAAGACCCAGGCGACGCTGTTTCATGGGCCCCGCCGGGGACCCCCCCGTGAGGCCCATTTAACAGTTGGCGGGGTGCGCATCCCAGTGACGCCCACCCTGAAGTACCTCGGTCTTCTCCTGGACGGCAGATGGAGCTTTCGACAGCACTTCGCGAACCTCGCGCCGCGGCTCTTGAAAGCCTCATCTGCCCTGAGAAGGATCATGCCCAACATCAACGGGCCCCAGGATGCAAGCCGCCGCCTCTACCTTGGAGTCGTGCGGTCCATGGCACTCTACGGTGCACCTGTTTGGGCTTACGCCCATCCAGCGAGCACCCTACCCCTCCTGCGTGCGCAACGCGCCATCGCGACGGGGGTAGTTAGAGGGTACCGCACCATATCCGCAGAGGCGGCCTGCCTACTTGCAGGTTCCATCCCCTGGGACTTGGAGGCGCAGGTTCTTGCGCAGGTGTACCACTGGCGCATGAACCTCCGCTCCCAAGGAGATGATCCAGCCCTCCGCGAGGTCCAAGTCTTTCGGGACCTCGTTCGCGTCAATGCTATTGACGCATGGAGGGCGCGTTTGGAGCGCCCGAGTTACGGCACCCGCACAGTCGAGGCCATCAGAGATGTCCTTGACGGGTGGCTCAATCGGCAGCATGGCAGACTCAGCTTTCGCTTGACGCAGGTTTTGTCGGGACATGGTTGTTTCGGCAAATACCTGCGTCGCATAGCTTTGAGGGAGCCGACGCCGATCTGCCACCATTGCGGCGCCGAAGAAGACTCGGCGCAACATACGCTGGAGGTGTGTCCGGCTTGGTCGGACCAACGCATGGCCATGGCCGCCGTGGTCGGTTTTGACTTCTCGCTGCGGGCCGTAGTTCACTCTATGGTCCAAAGTGAGGAGTCCTGGACCGCGGTGGCCACCTTCTGCGAGAGCGTGCTCATGCAGAAGGAGGCGGCAGAGCGCGAGCGTGAGGCGGTCTCCGACTGCCCCATGCGCCGCCGCCGAGGAGGCCGGCGTAGAAGGGCGTACGCGGACGCCCTTCTACCTCCTTAGTTGAGGCTGCGGTGGCCCCCGGGGTGCGGGTGTGCCGCTGCGAAAAGGCCTCGAGGTGGCGCGCGCGCGGTGTCTTCCGCGCGCCACTTAACGAAAGACCGGGGGGTGTTAACCCCTAACACCCCCCGAGGAGGGGGCCCCCACCCCAGGGGGCCCGGCGCTGTCGGGTCCGGTGGATGAATCTCCGTTTCCCACGTTCCCGACACTAAGCGCACTGAAGACACAGCAGTGGTTTTAGTGGGTAGTTACTGCGGTAGGTGCGATGAGCCCCGGCAGCGGGGGGAGCTTGCCTACCGGGTTGAGCCCCACATACCCCTGCCGTCTGGCACCTCCCGGACGGCGGGGGATGCGTAAAAGCATTTCCACTGCTAAACAAAAAAAAAAAAAAAAAAAAAAAAAAAGGTTAGGTTAGGTGAAGGAGGGGGCGGGGCGCGTGTCAGACAACCTCCTCGTGGTGCGCCCTGGGCAACGTGAACCCTCGAGTCTCTGCGATTTTAGCGGAGACTCGAGGGTTGACGGCAAATAGTCTGACAGGGGAGGGAGGGGAAGTGGAATGATTGGGAGTGTGATGGCTGGGGGAAAAGTGGGGAAGAAATTGGATCATGGGGGGGACAGGGAGCTAACACACCTACACATACATTCATACACACCACACATACAACACCACACACAACACTCAAGCACTACATACAATTCATACACACAGACACACACCTTACTCAGATACACACCGACGTATAGAAAAGGGAGATTAAAAACATTATGAAGAGAACTATGCAAAAAATTAGTCCACGGGTGGGTCCCGCCTCAGGCGGGGAATCCCACCAGGGTGCTTCGGCACCCTGCTGCCCCATTGTATCCGTGGGGGGCAAACATCGTTCTACGAGTAATGGAGGGAGTGAGAAGAGAGGGGAGAGTGGAAGTGAAGGGAGGAGCGGTAGTGAGAGTAGCAGGAGCAGGAGTGAAAGAGATAGAGAAGGCTGCAAAGGCATAGAGGAAGATAAGAAGAAGAGTACCTATGGCGGCACGAAAGGGAAAGGAAAGGGGAAAGGCCAAGCAGGCAGAGAAAGGGAGAAGACAGTAGTGACTGCCATTGACAAGAATAGCCATGGCAAGGAAGGAGAAAAAGAGGACTGGCCCTTGCCACCATGGGCCAAGAAAGGAGGAAAGGATAGGGAGAATGAAGGGAGCCAAGATGGCGGAAAAGAGGGTGAGGGAAGCGTGGTGTCGCTTTCCTCCGGTTCCGTGGGAACCCGGCGGAGCCTAAGGGTGACGCTGGACCGAATCCCTCTACCTGCGTCCTTCGGTCGCCTTAGCGACACCGAGGGCAGAAAGAGGCGCAGGGAATCGGAGGACGATACCCCGGCATCCACGGACTCCGAGAATGCGCCTAGAGCACCACGAAAGGTTTCATCTGCCAGCCGGGGCCGGGGTCGTCCTCCGACCCATGGCAATTACATAGGTCTGGCAAAGGCCAAGCGCGACCTTGCCATGGCCGAAAAAGCCGCCGCCGAGGCCGAGAAACAGGCCCAGGAAGTCCAACGGGAACGGGAGGTTATGGAGTGGACCCGAGAAGTGCAAGCTCGGAACCACTCCAGACTGTTCTCGATGTCGCCGTCAGATGCGGAGGGGGCAGAGGTGGTGCTGGACATCGACCGGAGGACCCGGGATGTCAAGGACACCATCCTCAAGGTCGCCACCCGCTCTGCCAACCTGAAGGGCACTTTCGTTAGTGCCCTCAAGACGGCGGCAAACGGCCTCGAAGACCTCGTTGCAGACCTGTCCAACGGGGCGGCGGCGAGGCGAGCGGCGAAGTTCGAGACGGAAAACATCCGGCTTCGGTCCGAGCTGGACAGTGTCCAGAAGAAGCTGGATGCTGTCCTGGCCGAACAGGAGCGGATGAGAGCGGAGCTGGCTGGCTGCCGCCGTCGCCCTGACACGGAGGAGCCACCGGCCGCTGCGCCCCGGCAGGAGTCCCAGCCACCGGGACGCCTCCCACTGGCGGACGAGGACCTGCGCGCTATCATGGTCCACATCGGGACCATGGTGAACGCCCGGCTGGACTCATTCGAAGAGCGAGTTCCTCCGGCCCCGCGCATACGTCCCCCGCTGGCGGCGGACTCAAGAGGGGGTCGCAAGACTGAGGTCCAAACGGCCCAAGAAGATGGAAGGAATAAGGAAGAAGAGAGGAAAAAGAAAGAGTTGGAGAAGAAAAAGAAGGAGTTAGAAAAGAAGAAGGAAGATGAAAACAAAAGGAAGGGAAATCGGAGGAAGAAGAGTGGACCCCAAACATCGAGCCCCCCGCCACCGGTCCCCCAAGCGGGGCCAAGCGCGGAACCGAGTGCGGCGTCAACCTCCGGCAACATGGCCTGGAGCACGGTGGTCAGGCGCGGCAAGAAGGCGACAGCCCCTAAACCGGCCCAGCCTCCACAACGTGGCCAGCCGAAACCTGTGCCTGTGCCAAAGGCCAAACGAATGAGGGCCCCTAGATCAGCGGCCATAGTTGTTACACTACGGCCAGAAGCTGCTGCTAGGGGACTCACATATAAGGACGTCCTGGCAAAAATAAAGGCCAGCATTACCCTCTCCAGTGTAGGCATCACTGGGGGGGTAAAAATAAAGGAAGCCCTCACCGGGGCCAGGCTCATAGAGGTCCCCGGATCTTCGAGCGACGGCCAGGCCGATCTGCTGGCCGAAAAGATCCGAGGAGTATTCCCCGAAGATGTCTGGGTGACGAGGCCCACAAAATGCGTCGAGATGCGTGTCGTGGACCTCGACGAAACAGTGACGCCGGACGAGGTCGCTGATGCCATCGTTGGTGTAACGGGCTGCCCCAGAGAGTCGTTAAGAATGGGGAACATCCGCTGCGAGGCACGCGGTCGGCGTGGATACTCTCTGTGGCTGAGGTGCCCTTTGGCAGCGGCGAAAACCCTAGCCCAGCAACGGTCCATCATGGTGGGGTGGATTCCGGCCAGGATTTCCCTGCTGGAACGTCGTCCGCTCACTTGCTACCGTTGCTTGGAGCTGGGGCACGTCTGTGGCAGGTGTGACTCCGACATCGATCGGAGCACGCTGTGCTACAGATGTGGCCAGGACGGACACAAGGCGGCTACCTGCTCTGCAGATCCCAATTGTGCCCTGTGCGCGGCCGCTAATTTGCCGGCGTCACATAGGGTTGGGGGCAGAACGTGCATAGCCGCCGCTAAAAAGAGGAAGAATACACGAAGAGGCCTACAAACGGCCCTCAACGTGCGCACCCAGGCCTCCCCGGAGGCCATGGATCAGACTGCTACCATCACAAGCGGATAATGGACCACACCATTACCCGCTTTTTGCAGTGTAATATCAACCACTCCGCCCGGGCTCAGGACCTCCTGTCCCAGAGCATGGCGGAGTGGTTGATAAACATAGCAGTCGTCGCGGAGCCGTATTTTGTTCCCGACGGAGAACATTGGGCGGCCGACCGCGACGGCCTGGTAGCAATAGTTACCCGGCCCTCCGTTGGCTCCCCTCCCTTTGATCACGTAGCAAAGGGTAGGGGATGCGTGGCGGTTACCCTGGGTAACCTATTGATCGTGGGGGCGTATTTCTCGCCGAACAGGACCCTCGCTGAGTTCGAGGGTTTTATAGGGGAACTGTCGGCGTTAATAGAGGGCAACAGACGGTCAAGGCAGGTGCTCGTCCTTGGGGACTTCAACGCCAAATCCTCGGCGTGGGGGTCCCCGACGACTGACGCCCGCGGTGACTGCCTACTAGAGTGGTCCACAACATCCGGTTTGGTCATCCTCAACCGGGGGTCGGAACACACGTGCGTGCGGCAACAGGGCGGATCCATAGTGGACATAACGTTCGCATGCCCCGCCCTGGCGCGCCGTGTTCAAGGCTGGAGAGTCTTGGTGGAGGCGGAGTCGTTGTCCGATCATCGGTACATCCGATTTGACACCTCTGCCGCCGCCTCGAACCCCAGTCAACCGGCCCCGGGGATACGAGAGGGCCCGCGTTGGTCGCTGACGCGCCTCGACCGAGAGCATCTCGAGGAGGCGCTCTTAGTGGCTGCGTGGGAGACGGCACCGGAACGTCCAGCGTGTGTTGAGGCAGAGGCGGAATGGTTCGGGGCGGCGATGACGTCCGTTTGCGACGCTTCAATGCCCCGCGTAACAACCTTCCAGCCTCGCCGTTGCGTCTACTGGTGGTCCGCCGAGATCGCGGCGCTCCGCGCTGCGTGCATCGCGGCGGGCCGTCTATACACGCGACACAGACGCCGCTACAGACGTCATCGTCGTGACAGTGACGAGGAAGTGGAGACCGCTCTCTTAAACGAGCATAAACGGTGCAAGGAGATGCTTCAAAAGGCCATCGAAGAGGCAAAAGCGCAAGCCAAAGAGGAAATGCTTCGGACTTTGGACGATAACCCTTGGGGTAGGCCCTACCTTATGGTACGAGGCAAACTGCGCCAGTCGGCGCCGCCCCTCACCCAAAGTCTGGAGCCGCAGTTCCTGGAAGGCGTGATGTCGACTCTGTTCCCGAGCAGAGGCGCACACACGCCGCCGGTGATGGCTCCGCCTCCCGGCACAGGAACCGCCGACACCTCTATCCCTGCCGTCACGAGGGAGGAACTCAAGGAGGCCGTGATCAGACTTCGGTCGAAAAACACGGCCCCCGGACTAGACGGGATACCGGGCCGCGTTTGGGTGGAGGCCTTAGAGCTCGATGACTTCGCGTCCCGACTCAGGGGCCTCTACTCGGCGTGCCTGGAGCGTGGTCAGTTCCCTCTCAAGTGGCGTAGTGGAAAGCTTGTGCTTCTCAAGAAGGAAGGACGACCGGCGGACTCACCCTCCTCCTACCGCCCCATTGTCCTTATCGACGAGGTGGCAAAGCTCCTCGAGCGAATTATCGCCAGCCGCTTAACGAATCACCTTCGCACTGTGGGGCCAGATTTTACCGACAATCAGTATGGCTTTCGTCTCGGTCGTTCAACGATCGAAGCCATACTGAAGTTGAAGGACCTGACTGAGGGCGCTGTACACCGGGGCGAGGTTGCGTTGGTGGTGTCCGTGGACATCTCTAACGCCTTCAACACCTTGCCCTGGGAGTGCATTCTCGCGGCGCTCCGATACCACGGGGTGCCCGAGTACCTCATTCGGGTCATTGGACAATACCTACCGCACGTCGTGTCTTACATGACAAAGCACGGCATAAAACATCACCCGATGTCGCGTGGAGTTCCGCAGGGTTCGGTCTTAGGACCAATCCTGTGGAACTTTGGATTTGGCTGGGTTCTTCGTGGGTCGACTCTGCCCGGGGTCTATTACCTTTGCTTCGCCGACGATGTCCTGGTCATAGTCCTGGGAAAGGACTACAGGTCGGCGAGCATACTGGCCACGGCAGCGGTGGCCCACATTGTATCCCGAATACAGAGGCTCGGGCTGGAGGTAGCGCTTCCCAAGACTCAGGCAATGATGTTTTACGGCCCTCGTAGAGGACCTCCACCTGGGGCTCACATCATTGTCGGGGGCGTGAGGATCGACATCCAGCCGACCCTCAAATACCTGGGCTTGACATTAGATAGCCGGTGGGGATTCCGGCAGCATTTTGCGGCCCTGGCACCACGGCTGCTGAAAACAGCATCGGCACTGCGTAGGATAATGCCCAACCTAAATGGGCCTCAGGATGCGAGTCGCCGTCTCTATTTGGGAGTCGTGCGGTCCATGGCCCTGTACGGCGCTCCTGTTTGGGCTCGCGCCCTCTCAGCGAGTGCCGTCCCCCTCCTGCGAGCGCCTCAGCGCGCAATCGCGATAGGGGTGGCCAGGGGATACCGCACCATATCCGGAGAGGCGGCCTTACTTCTCGCTGGGTCAATCCCTTGGGATTTGGAAGCGCGGGTTCTGGCGACGGTCTTTGACTGGCGTATGGGCCTTCGCGCTACTGGGATTAGTCCTGCTCCGCGCGAGATACAACACCGCAGGGAGCTCGCCTGCCAGGATGCCATTGAGGCGTGGAGAGAGCGTCTGGAGCGCCCGAGTTACGGCACACGCACGGTTGAGGCCATCCGTGATGTCCTCGACGAGTGGCTCTACCGGCGACATGGCAGACTCACGTTCCGGCTGACGCAGGTCCTGTCGGGGCATGGTTGCTTCGGCGGGTACCTGTGTCGTATAGCCCTGAGGGAGCCGACGCCGGTGTGCCACCACTGCGGAGCCGAGGAAGACTCGGCGCAGCACACGCTGGAGGAGTGTCCGGCCTGGTCGGACCAGAGGTCGGCTCTGGCCGCCGTCATCGGCATCGACCTCTCTCTGAGGGCCGTAGTTCGCGCTATGGTCCAAGGGGAGGAGTCCTGGACGGCGGTGGCCTCTTTCTGTGAGCAGGTGCTCTTACAGAAGGAAGCGGCAGAGCGCGAGCGTGAGGCGGTCGCCGACTGCCCCATGCGCCGCCGCAGAGCTGGCCGAAGGCGAAGGGCGTTTGCGGACGCCTTGCGCCCTCCTTAACTGAGGCCGCGGCGACTATCCCGGGGAGCGGGACAGCCGTCGCACATAGGCCTCGAGATGGCGCGCGCGGTGTCTTCCGCGCGCCTCTCAGTAAGTCCGGTGCCCCACACCGAGGACGGGGTTCCCTCTTTTGAGGGTCCCAGCGCTGTCGGGGTTCGGTGGACGCATCTTCAGATTTCCCATGTCCCCGACACAAGCGCCGAGGAAGGAGACACAGCTGTGGTTTAGTGGGTATTACTGCGGTGGATGCAATGAGCCCCGGCAGCGGGGGGAGCTTGTCCACCGGGTTCGTCTTCAACTGAAGCCTAGTCGCTTCTAAGTCTATCCAGGCTTCAGTCCTGGATAGACTTGGAAGTGGCCAAGGCTGAAGTTGTTGGCATTGAGTCCCACATACCCTGACTATTGGCTCCACCCAATAGTTGGGGATGCATAAAAGGCATTCCACTGCTATAACAAAAAAAAAAAAAAAAAAAAAAGGTGAAGGAGGGGGCAACAGACGGTCAAGGCAGGTGCTCGTCCTGGGGGACTTCAACGCCAAATCCTCGGCGTGGGGGTCCCCGACGACTGACGCCCGCGGTGACTGCCTACTAGAGTGGTCCACAACATCCGGTTTGGTCATCCTCAACCGGGGGTCGGAACACACGTGCGTGCGGCAACAGGGCGGATCCATAGTGGACATAACGTTCGCATGCCCCGCCCTGGCGCGCCGTGTTCGAGGCTGGAGAGTCTTGGTGGAGGCGGAGTCGTTGTCCGATCATCGGTACATCCGATTTGACACCTCTGCCGCCGCCTCGAACCCCAGTCAACTGGCCCCGGGGATACGAGAGGGCCCGCGCTGGTCGCTGACGCGCCTCGACCGAGAACATCTCGAGGAGGCGCTCTTAGTGGCTGCGTGGGAGACGGCACCAGAACGTCCAGCGTGTGTTGAGGCAGAGGCGGAATGGTTCGGGGCGGCGATGACGTCCGTTTGCGACGCTTCAATGCCCCGCGTAACAGCCTTCCAGCCTCGCCGTTGCGTCTACTGGTGGTCCGCCGAGATCGCGGCGTTCCGCGCTGCGTGCATCGCGGCGGGCCGTCTATACACGCGACACAGACGCCGCTACAGACGTCATCGTCGTGACAGTGACGAGGAAGTGGAGACCGCTCTCTTAAACGAGCATAAACGGTGCAAGGAGATGCTTCAAAAGGCCATCGAAGAGGCAAAAGCGCAAGCCAAAGAGGAAATGCTTCGGACTTTGGACGATAACCCTTGGGGTAGGCCCTACCTTATGGTACGAGGCAAACTGCGCCAGTCGGCGCCGCCCCTCACCCAAAGTCTGGAGCCGCAGTTCCTGGAAGGCGTGATGTCGACTCTGTTCCCGAGCAGAGGCGCACACACGCCGCCGGTGATGGCTCCGCCTCCCGGCACAGGAACCGCCGACACCTCTATCCCTGCCGTCACGAGGGAGGAACTCAAGGAGGCCGTGATCAGACTTCGGTCGAAAAACACGGCCCCCGGACTAGACGGGATACCGGGCCGCGTTTGGGTGGAGGCCTTAGAGCTCGATGACTTCGCGTCCCGACTCAGGGGCCTCTACTCGGCGTGCCTGGAGCGTGGTCAGTTCCCTCTCAAGTGGCGTAGTGGAAAGCTTGTGCTTCTCAAGAAGGAAGGACGACCGGCGGACTCACCCTCCTCCTACCGCCCCATTGTCCTTATCGACGAGGTGGCAAAGCTCCTCGAGCGAATTATCGCCAGCCGCTTAACGAATCACCTTCGCACTGTGGGGCCAGATTTTACCGACAATCAGTATGGCTTTCGTCTCGGTCGTTCAACGATCGAAGCCATACTGAAGTTGAAGGACCTGACTGAGGGCGCTGTACACCGGGGCGAGGTTGCGTTGGTGGTGTCCGTGGACATCTCTAATGCCTTCAACACCTTGCCCTGGGAGTGCATTCTCGCGGCGCTCCGATACCACGGGGTGCCCGAGTACCTCATTCGGGTCATTGGACAATACCTACCGCACGTCGTGTCTTACATGACAAAGCACGGCATAAAACATCACCCGATGTCGCGTGGAGTTCCGCAGGGTTCGGTCTTAGGACCAATCCTGTGGAACTTTGGATTTGGCTGGGTTCTTCGTGGGTCGACTCTGCCCGGGGTCTATTACCTTTGCTTCGCCGACGATGTCCTGGTCATAGTCCTGGGAAAGGACTACAGGTCGGCGAGCATACTGGCCACGGCAGCGGTGGCCCACATTGTATCCCGTATACAGAGGCTCGGGCTGGAGGTAGCCCTTCCCAAGACCCAGGCAATGATGTTTTACGGCCCTCGTAGAGGACCTCCACCTGGGGCTCACATCATTGTCGGGGGCGTGAGGATCGACATCCAGCCGACCCTCAAATACCTGGGCTTGACATTAGATAGCCGGTGGGGCTTCCGGCAGCATTTTGCGGCCCTGGCACCACGGCTGCTGAAAACAGCATCGGCATTGCGTAGGATAATGCCCAACCTAAATGGGCCTCAGGATGCGAGTCGCCGTCTCTATTTGGGAGTCGTGCGGTCCATGGCCCTGTACGGCGCTCCTGTTTGGGCTCGCGCCCTCTCAGCGAGTGCCGTCCCCCTCCTGCGAGCGCCTCAGCGCGCAATCGCGATAGGGGTGGCCAGGGGATACCGCACCATATCCGGAGAGGCGGCCTTACTTCTCGCTGGGTCAATCCCTTGGGATTTGGAAGCGCGGGTTCTGGCGACGGTCTTTGACTGGCGTATGGGCCTTCGCGCTACTGGGATTAGTCCTGCTCCGCGCGAGATACAACACCGCAGGGAGCTCGCCTGCCAGGATGCCATTGAGGCGTGGAGAGAGCGTCTGGAGCGCCCGAGTTACGGCACACGCACGGTTGAGGCCATCCGTGATGTCCTCGACGAGTGGCTCTACCGGCGACATGGCAGACTCACGTTCCGGCTGACGCAGGTCCTGTCGGGGCATGGTTGCTTCGGCGGGTACCTGTGTCGTATAGCCCTGAGGGAGCCGACGCCGGTGTGCCACCACTGCGGAGCCGAGGAAGACTCGGCGCAGCACACGCTGGAGGAGTGTCCGGCCTGGTCGGACCAGAGGTCGGCTCTGGCCGCCGTCATCGGCATCGACCTCTCTCTGAGGGCCGTAGTTCGCGCTATGGTCCAAGGGGAGGAGTCCTGGACGGCGGTGGCCTCTTTCTGTGAGCAGGTGCTCTTACAGAAGGAAGCGGCAGAGCGCGAGCGTGAGGCGGTCGCCGACTGCCCCATGCGCCGCCGCAGAGCTGGCCGAAGGCGAAGGGCGTTTGCGGACGCCTTGCGCCCTCCTTAACTGAGGCCGCGGCGACTATCCCGGGGAGCGGGACAGCCGTCGCACATAGGCCTCGAGATGGCGCGCGCGGTGTCTTCCGCGCGCCTCTCAGTAAGTCCGGTGCCCCACACCGAGGACGGGGTTCCCTCTTTTGAGGGTCCCAGCGCTGTCGGGGTTCGGTGGACGCATCTTCAGATTTCCCATGTCCCCGACACAAGCGCCGAGGAAGGAGACACAGCTGTGGTTTAGTGGGTATTACTGCGGTGGATGCAATGAGCCCCGGCAGCGGGGGGAGCTTGTCCACCGGGTTCGTCTTCAACTGAAGCCTAGTCGCTTCTAAGTCTATCCAGGCTTCAGTCCTGGATAGACTTGGAAGTGGCCAAGGCTGAAGTTGTTGGCATTGAGTCCCACATACCCTGACTATTGGCTCCACCCAATAGTTGGGGATGCATAAAAGGCATTCCACTGCTATAACAAAAAAAAAAAAAAAAAAAAAAAAAGGTGAAGGAGGGGGCCCCCACCCCAGGGGGCCCGGCGCTGTCGGGTTCGGTGGATGAATCTCCGTTTCCCACGTTCCCGACACTAAGCGCACTGAAGACACAGCAGTGGTTTTAGTGGGTAGTCACTGCGGTAGGTGCGATGAGCCCCGGCAGCGGGGGGAGCTTGCCTACCGGGTTGAGCCCCACATACCCCTGCCGTCTGGCACCACCCGGACGGCGGGGGATGCGTAAATGCATTTCCACTGCTAAACAAAAAAAAAAAAAAAAAAAAAGGTTGAGGAACTGGTCGTAGTGTCACGTATCCGTAGACTCGGCTTAGACGTCGCCCTCGAGAAGACCCAGGCGACGCTGTTTCATGGGCCCCGCCGGGGACCCCCCCGTGAGGCCCATTTAACAGTTGGCGGGGTGCGCATCCCAGTGACGCCCACCCTGAAGTACCTCGGTCTTCTCCTGGACGGCAGATGGAGCTTTCGACAGCACTTCGCGAACCTCGCGCCGCGGCTCTTGAAAGCCTCATCTGCCCTGAGAAGGATCATGCCCAACATCAACGGGCCCCAGGATGCAAGCCGCCGCCTCTACCTTGGAGTCGTGCGGTCCATGGCACTCTACGGTGCACCTGTTTGGGCTTACGCCCATCCAGCGAGCACCCTACCCCTCCTGCGTGCGCAACGCGCCATCGCGACGGGGGTAGTTAGAGGGTACCGCACCATATCCGCAGAGGCGGCCTGCCTACTTGCAGGTTCCATCCCCTGGGACTTGGAGGCGCAGGTTCTTGCGCAGGTGTACCACTGGCGCATGAACCTCCGCTCCCAAGGAGATGATCCAGCCCTCCGCGAGGTCCAAGTCTTTCGGGACCTCGTTCGCGTCAATGCTATTGACGCATGGAGGGCGCGTTTGGAGCGCCCGAGTTACGGCACCCGCACAGTCGAGGCCATCAGAGATGTCCTTGACGGGTGGCTCAATCGGCAGCATGGCAGACTCAGCTTTCGCTTGACGCAGGTTTTGTCGGGACATGGTTGTTTCGGCAAATACCTGTGTCGCATAGCTTTGAGGGAGCCGACGCCGATCTGCCACCATTGCGGCGCCGAAGAAGACTCGGCGCAACATACGCTGGAGGTGTGTCCGGCTTGGTCGGACCAACGCATGGCCATGGCCGCCGTGGTCGGTTTTGACTTCTCGCTGCGGGCCGTAGTTCACTCTATGGTCCAAAGTGAGGAGTCCTGGACCGCGGTGGCCACCTTCTGCGAGAGCGTGCTCATGCAGAAGGAGGCGGCAGAGCGCGAGCGTGAGGCGGTCTCCGACTGCCCCATGCGCCGCCGCCGAGGAGGCCGGCGTAGAAGGGCGTACGCGGACGCCCTTCTACCTCCTTAGTTGAGGCTGCGGTGGCCCCCGGGGTGCGGGTGTGCCGCTGCGAAAAGGCCTCGAGGTGGCGCGCGCGCGGTGTCTTCCGCGCGCCACTTAACGAAAGACCGGGGGGTGTTAACCCCTAACACCCCCCGAGGAGGGGGCCCCCACCCCAGGGGGCCCGGCGCTGTCGGGTTCGGTGGATGAATCTCCGTTTCCCACGTTCCCGACACTAAGCGCACTGAAGACACAGCAGTGGTTTTAGTGGGTAGTCACTGCGGTAGGTGCAATGAGCCCCGGCAGCGGGGGGAGCTTGCCTACCGGGTTGAGCCCCACATACCCCTGCCGTCTGGCACCACCCGGACGGCGGGGGATGCGTAAATGCATTTCCACTGCTAAACAAAAAAAAAAAAAAAAAAAAGGTTGAGGAACTGGTGGGGCGCGTGTCAGACAACCTCCTCGTGGTGCGCCCTGGGCAACGTGAACCCTCGAGTCTCTGCGATTTTAGCGGAGACTCGAGAGTTGACGGCAAATAGTCTTACTGGGGAGGGAGGGAAAAGTGAAAGTGTTGGGGAAGCGATGGCTGGGAGAACAGTGGGGGAAGTAATTGGACAACGGGGGGGACAGGGAGATTACACATTCACACACACTTTACACACCACACATACAATATTACACACCACACTGAAGCACTACATCAATTCATACACACAGACACACACCTTACTCAGATACACACCGACGTTCAGAACAGGGAGTTTAATTATGAAAGGAACACTAGGTAAAATGAGTCCACGGGTGGGTCCCGCCTCAGGCGGGGAATCCCACCAGGGTGCTTCGGCATCCTGCTGCCCCATTGTATCCGTGGGGGGCAACTATTGTTCACGACGTAATGGAGGGAGTGAGAAGAGAGGGGAGAGTGGGAGTGAAGGGAGGAGCGGTAGTGAGAGTAGCAGGTATAGGAGTGGAACGGACAGAGAAGGCTGTATAGGTACAGAGGAAGATAAGAAGAAGAAGTGTGCCTATAGCGGCGCGAAAGGGAAAGGGAAAGGGAAAGGAAAAGGCCAAGCAGGCAAAGAAGGGGAAAGGACGAAAGAGATTGCCAGTGATAAAAGTCACCATGGCAAGAAAGGAGGGAAGGAGGACTGGCCCTTGCCACCATGGGTCAAGATAGGAGAAGATACGGAGAAGGGGAGCCAAAGTGGCGAAAAGGATAGGGAGAAGGAAGAGCACCAAGATGGCGGAAAAGGTGGCGGAAAGGAGGATGAGGGAAGCGTGGTGTCGCTGTCCTCCGGCTCCGTGGGAACCCGGAGGAGCTTAAGGGTGATGCTGGACCGAACCCCTCTTCCGGCGTCCTTCGGTCGTCTGAGTGACACCGAGGGCCGAAAGAGACGCAGGGAATCGGAGGACGATACCCCGGCATCCACGGACACTGAGAGTGCTGCCAGAGCACCACGCAAGGTGTCTTCAGCCAGCCGGGGCCGGGGTCGCCCTCCGACCCACGGCAATTATGTAGGTCTGGCTAAGGCCAAGCAAGACCTTGCCATGGCCGAAAAAGCCGCTGCTGAGGCCGAGAAACTGGTCCAGGAGGTCCAACGAGAACGGGAGGTAATGGAGTGGACCCGAGAAGTGCAGGCTCGGAACCACTCCAGGCTGTTTTCAATGTCGCCATCTGACGCGGAGGGGGCAGTGGAGCTGGACATCGACCGGAGGACCCGGGATGTCAAGGAGACCATCCTTAAGGTCGCCACTCGCTCTGGCAACCTGAAGGGCACTTTCGTAAGTGCCCTCAAGACGGCGGCCAACGGCCTCGAGGACCTCGTGGCGGACCTGTCCAGCGGGGCGGCAGCGAGACGGGCAGCGAAGTTTGAGGCGGAGAACATCCGGCTTCGGTCCGAGCTGAACAGTGTCCAGAAGAAACTGGACGCTGTCCTGGCCGAACAGGAGCGGATGAGGGCGGAGCTAGACAGCTGCCGCCGTCGCCCTGAAACGGAGGAGCCGCCGGCTGCTGAGCCACGGCAGGGGTCCCAGCCACCGGGACGCCTCCCACTGGCGGACGAAGACCTGCGCGCTATCATGGTCCACATCGGGACCATGGTAAACGCCCGGCTGGATTCGTTCGAAGAACGAGTTCCCCCGGCCCCGCGGATACGTCCTCCGCTGGCGGCGGACTTGAGAGGGGGTCGCAATACTGAGGTCCAAAGGGCCCAAGAACATGTAAGGAAAAAGGAAGAAGAGAAGAAAAAGAAAGAGTTGGAGAAGAAGAAAGAGTTAGAAAAGAAGAAGGAAGAAGAAAATAAGAGGAAGGGAAATAGGAGGAAGAAGAGTGGACCCCAAACATCAAGCCCCGCGCCACCGGTCCCCCAGGCTGGACCAAGCGCGGAGCCAAGTGCGGCGTCAACCTCTGGCAACATGGCCTGGAGCACGGTGGTCAGGCGCGGCAAGAAGGCGACAGCCCCTAAACCGGCTCAGCCTGCACAACGTGTCCAGCCAAGACCTGTGCCTGTACCAAAGGCCAAACGAATGAGGGCCCCTAGATCAGCGGCCATAGTTGTCACACTACGGCCAGAAGCTGCAGCCAGGGGCCTCACATACAAGGACGTCCTGGAAAAAATTAAGTCCAGTATTACCCTCTCCAGTGTTGGCATCACGGGGGGGGTAAAAATAAAGGAAGCTCTCACCGGGGCCAGACTCATTGAGGTCCCTGGATCTTCGAGCGACGGCCAGGCCGATCTGCTGGCCGAAAAGATCCGAGGAGTATTCCCCGAAGATGTTTGGGTGACGAGGCCCACGAAATGCGTCGAGATGCGTGTCGTGGACCTCGACGAATCGGTGACTCCGGACGAGGTTGCTGCTGCCATCGTTGGTGTAACGGGCTGCCCCAGGGAGTCTCTAAGAATGGGGAACATCCGCCGTGAGGTACGCGGCCGCCGAGGCTACTCTCTATGGTTGAGGTGCCCTTTAGCAGCGGCGAAAACTCTAGCCCAGCAACGGTCCATCATCGTGGGGTGGATTCCGGCCAGGATTTCTCTGCTGGAACGTCGCCCGCTCACGTGCTACCGTTGCTTGGAGCTGGGGCACGTCTGTGGCAGGTGTGACTCCGACATCGATCGGAGCACGCTGTGCTACAGATGTGGCCAAGACGGACACAAGGCGGCTACCTGCTCTGCAGATCCCAATTGTGCCCTGTGCGCGGCCGCTAATTTGCCGGCGTCACATAGGGTTGGGGGCAGAACGTGCATAGCCGCCGCTAAAAAGAGGAAGAACACACGAAGAGGCCTACAAACGGCCCTCAACGTGCGCACCCAGGCTTCCCCGGAGGCCATGGATCAGACTACCACTATCACAAGCGGATAATGGACCACACCATTACCCGCTTCTTGCAGTGTAATATCAACCACTCCGCCCGGGCTCAGGACCTCCTGTCCCAGAGCATGGCGGAGTGGTTGATAAACATAGCAGTCGTCGCGGAGCCGTATTTTGTTCCCGACGGGGAACATTGGGCGGCCGACCGCGACGGCCTGGTAGCAATAGTTACCCGGCCCTCCGTTGGCTCCCCTCCCTTTGATCACGTAGCAAAGGGTAGGGGATGCGTGGCGGTTACCCTGGGTAACCTATTGATCGTGGGGGCGTATTTCTCGCCGAACAGGGCCCTCGCTGAGTTCGAGGGTTTTATAGGGGAACTGTCGGCATTAATAGAGGGCAACAGACGGTCAAGGCAGGTGCTCGTCCTTGGGGACTTCAACGCCAAATCCTCGGCGTGGGGGTCCCCGACGACTGACGCCCGCGGTGACTGCCTACTAGAGTGGTCCACAACATCCGGTTTGGTCATCCTCAACCGGGGGTCGGAACACACGTGCGTGCGGCAACAGGGCGGATCCATAGTGGACATAACGTTCGCATGCCCCGCCCTGGCGCGCCGTGTTCGAGGCTGGAGAGTCTTGGTGGAGGCGGAGTCGTTGTCCGATCATCGGTACATCCGATTTGACACCTCTGCCGCCGCCTCGAACCCCAGTCAACCGGCCCCGGGGATACGAGAGGGCCCGCGCTGGTCGCTGACGCGCCTCGACCGAGAACATCTCGAGGAGGCGCTCCTAGTGGCTGCGTGGGAGACGGCACCGGAACGTCCAGCGTGTGTTGAGGCAGAGGCGGAATGGTTCGGGGCGGCGATGACGTCCGTTTGCGACGCTTCAATGCCCCGCGTAACAACCTTCCAGCCTCGCCGTTGCGTCTACTGGTGGTCCGCCGAGATCGCGGCGCTCCGCGCTGCGTGCGTCGCGGCGGGCCGTCTATACACGCGACACAGACGCCGCTACAGACGTCATCGTCGTGACAGTGACGAGGAAGTGGAGACCGCTCTCTTAAACGAGCATAAACGGTGCAAGGAGTTGCTTCAAAAGGCCATCGAAGAGGCAAAAGCGCAAGCCAAAGAGGAAATGCTTCGGACTTTGGACGATAACCCTTGGGGTAGGCCCTACCTTATGGTACGAGGCAAACTGCGCCAGTCGGCGCCGCCCCTCACCCAAAGTCTGGAGCCGCAGTTCCTGGAAGGCGTGATGTCGACTCTGTTCCCGAGCAGAGGCGCACACACGCCGCCGGTGATGGCTCCGCCTCCCGGCACAGGAACCGCCGACACCTCTATCCCTGCCGTCACGAGGGAGGAACTCAAGGAGGCCGTGATCAGACTTCGGTCGAAAAACACGGCCCCCGGACTAGACGGGATACCGGGCCGCGTTTGGGTGGAGGCCTTAGAGCTCGATGACTTCGCGTCCCGACTCAGGGGCCTCTACTCGGCGTGCCTGGAGCGTGGTCAGTTCCCTCTCAAGTGGCGTAGTGGGAAGCTTGTGCTCCTCAAGAAGGAAGGACGACCGGCGGACTCACCCTCCTCCTACCGCCCAATAGTGTTGGTCAACGAGGTGGTAAAGCTCTTTGAGCGTATCATAGCCGCCCGTCTAAACAACCACCTTCGCACCGTTGGACCGGATTTTACGGACAACCAGTATGGCTTCCGAATCGGTCGATCGACCGTGGATGCCATACTGAGATTGATGGACCTTACTGGGGGCGCTGTACACCGGGGCGAGGTCGCATTGGTGGTGTCCGTGGACATCTCCAATGCCTTTAACACCTTGCCCTGGGAGTGCATTCTCGCGGCGCTCCGTTTCCACGGGGTGCCCGAGTACCTCATTAAGGTCATTGAAAGGTATCTGCCACAGATTGTCGCCTACACAACCCGGGCTGGCACCAGATTCCACTCGACCTCTCGCGGAGTTCCGCAGGGTTCGGTCTTAGGACCAATCTTGTGGAATTTCGGGTTTGGTTGGGTGCTCCGCGGGTCGACCCTTCCCGGGGTGTACTATTTATGTTTCGCCGACGATGTCCTGGTAGTAGTCCTTGGTAAGGACTATCGTTCGGCGAGCATCTTAGCGACGGCAGCGGTGGCACACATTGTGTCCAGGATACGGAGGCTTGGCCTGGAGGTGGCCCTTCACAAGACCCAGGCGATGGTGTTCCACGGTCCACGCAGAGGGCCCCCACCTGGGGCGCACATCGTCGTCGGGGGCGTGAGGATCGACCTCCAGCCGACCCTCAAGTACCTAGGATTGGTCCTTGACAGCCGATGGAGCTTTAAACCACACTTCGCAGCTCTTTCGCCGCGGTTGTTGAAAGTAGCATCGGCTCTTAGGCGTATTATGCCCAATTTAAATGGGCCCCAAGACGCGAACCGCCGCCTCTATTTGGGAGTCGTGCGGTCCATGGCCCTGTACGGCGCTCCTGTTTGGGCTCGCGCCCTCTCAGCGAGTACCGTCCCCCTCCTGCGAGCGCCTCAGCGCGCAATCGCGATAGGGGTGGCCAGGGGATACCGCACCATATCCGGAGAGGCGGCCTTAATACTCGCGGGGTCTCTGCCATGGGACTTGGAGGCTGGCGTGCTAGCGTCGGTCTACGACTGGCGACAGCGCCTTCGAGCTGGCGGAAACAACCCGGCCCTCCGCGAAATCCAGCATCGCAGGGAGCTCGTCCGGTTAGATGCTATTGATGAGTGGAGGGCCCGTATGGAGCGCCCGAGTTTCGGCAGACGCACGGTCGAGGGCATCCGCGATGTCCTTGGCGAGTGGCTCTACCGGCGTCATGGCACACTCACATTCAGGCTGACACAGGTCCTGTCAGGGCATGGCTGCTTCGGCGGGTACCTGTGCCGCGTAGCCTTGAGGGAGCCGACGCCGGTGTGCCACCACTGCGGGGCCGAGGAAGACTCGGCGCAACATACTTTGGAGGAGTGTCCGGCGTGGTCGGACCAGAGGTCGGCTATGGCTGCCGTCATCGGTTTTGACCTCTCTCTGCGAGCCGTAGTTCGCGCTATGGTTCAAGGGGAGGAGTCCTGGACGGCGGTGGCCAACTTCTGTGAGAGCGTGCTCGCGCAGAAGGAAGCGGCAGAGCGCGAGCGTGAGGCGGTCTCCGACTGCCCCATGCGCCGCCGCAGAGCTGGCCGAAGGCGAAGGGCGTTCCCGGACGCCTTGCGCCCTCCATAACTTAGGCCGCGGCGACTATCCCGGGGAGCGGGACAGCCGCCGCACACAGGCCTCGAGGTGGCGCGCGCGGTGTCTTCCGCGCGCCTCTCAGTAAGTCCGGTGCTCCACACCGAGGACGGGGTTCCCTCTTTTGAGGGTCCCAGCGCTGTCGGGGTTCGGTGGACGCATCTTCAGATTTCCCATGTCCCCGACACAAGCGCCGAGGAAGGAGACACAGCTGTGGTTTAGTGGGTATTACTGCGGTGGATGCGATGAGCCCCGGCAGCGGGGGGAGCTGGTCCACCGGGTTCGTCTTCAACTGAAGCCTAGTTGCTTCTAAGTCTATCCGGGCTTCAGTCCCGGATCGACTTGGAAGTGGCCAAGGTCGAAGTTGACGGCACTGAGTCCCACATACCCCGACTATTGGCTCCACCCAATAGTTGGGGATGCATAAAAGGCATTCCACTGCTATAACAAAAAAAAAAAAAAAAAAAAAAAAAAAGGTTGAGGAACTGGTGGGGCGCGTGTCAGATAGGGGCGCGTGTCAGACAACCTCCTCGTGGTGCGCCCTGGGCAACGTGAACCCTCGAGTCTGCGATTTTAGCGGAGACTCGAGAGTTGACGGCAAATAGTCTGACAGGGGAGGGAGGGAAAAGTGAAAGTGTTGGGGAAGCGATGGCTGGGGGAACAGTGGGGGAAGTAATTGGACAACGGGGGGGACAGGGAGATTACACATTCACATACACTTTTACACACCACACATACAACATTACACACCACACTCAAGCACTTCATCAACTCATACATACAGAAACACACATAGACACATACACACCGACGATAAGAATGGGAGTTGTAAAACCATTATGAAGAGAACGCCAGTAAACATTCGTAGTCCACGGGTGGGTCCCGCCTCAGGCGGGGAATCCCACCAGGGTGCCTCGGCACCCTGCTGCCCCAAAGTATACGTGGGGGGCACCTGTCGTTTTAATCATGAGAGTGATAGTGAAGAAGGAAGTAGAAGTAGGAGTAGGAGTGACAGCGGTAGTGAAGGCCGAGAAGGCTGGAAAAAAGAGGAGAGAAAGAAGAAGGACTGGCCCCCATTACCACCACGGGCCTATCAGCGGGAAAGGAGAAAAGAGAGAGAGAGTGGTCGAGAAAAGGCGGAAAGGCCTAAAGAGGCGACCCAAAAGGGAAAGAAGCAGGTGGTGGTCTCACTTCGTCCCTCTTGGGCCAAAAAAGAGGAGACAAAGGAGGAGAAGAAGGATGTTGGGAGTTGTCGCAACACCGACAAGGAAAGGGAGAGAGACGGGAGCGTGGTGTCGCTATCCTCGGGATCACAACGGAGCCTGAGAGTATTGCTGGACCGAATCCCGACCCCAATGTCGTTTGGCCGCCTTAGCGACGGCGAGGCGGGCAGAAAACGCAGAAGAGGCTCCGACGAGGACAGCCCGGAGTCGTCAGACGTGGAAGGGGCGGCTCGGGCTCCTCGTAAAGTGTCCACGAGTAACCGAGGACGCGGGCCGGGGAGACCTCCGACCCACGGAAAGTATGTCGGCTTGGCAAAGGCCAAAAAGGACCTTGAGGAGGCCCAGCGCGCCGCTGAGGAGGCCCAGCGAACCGCCGAGAGGGCTGCCAGAGATCGGCAGACGGAGAAAATAGTGGCAGAGTGGACCCGCAATAATGTTCGGAGCTCTCCACCATCATCCGTCTTCGGATCGGATAGGGACCTCACCGACCATACGTCGGACATAGAGGAGGACGTGGCGGTCATCAAGATGATCGCCACCAAATCGGGCAATTTAAAGGGCAATTACGTCCGTGCCCTCAAAGAGGCCGCAGCGTCCATCTCGGACAAATTCCGGAAAACGGCCAGGAAGAATACGTCCGAGGAGGAAGCCAAACTGAGATATGAGAACGCCCAGCTCCGTGCCTCCAATGACACACTCCGCAAGGAGTTCGATCAGGTCCGGGCTGAGCTGGCACGGCTCACGGAGGCGGTAGGCCGTACCACCAGAGATGAGGATCCAGGAGGTCCAAAGAAGTCCAGTCCCCCCATCGATGACGATTCTCTCCAGAGAATCGCTGTCATGGTGGGGACCATGATGGACGCGAAGATGGCAGCGCTCGAGCCCCGTCTTCTCCCGGCCCAGCGCGAGCGACCGCCTTTGGCGGCAGACTCCAGGAGGAGGCAGACGGCAGAGGTGATGGAGGAGTCTCGGACCCAACCAAGCCCAACACCTCAGAGGATGAACGCAACCAAAGCCAAGAAGGTGGCGGCGACGAAGGGGAAAGGCGGAGAGAAAGCCCCTCCACCACCATCTCCACCGGTGGCTCATTTACCGCCCATCGAGGCAGGCGGATCGCCCACTGCGCCCGGCCCCTCGCAAGAGGGATGGAGCACAGTGGTCAAACGAGGAGGAAGGGCTAAGACTCGGGCTCAGGCGTCAGCGCCGGAAGCCGCTAAGCCTGGACAGAGGGCCAAGAAGAAGAAGCGTCTCAGAGGTCCCAAGACGGCGGCCATCGCTCTGACCCTCCGTCCAGAGGCAGTGGCTAGAGGCGTCACCTACATACAGATGCTGGTCAAAATGAAGGCCAGCATCTCCCTCTCCAGCGTGGGAATCACCGGGGGGGTTAGGATTAGGGAAGCGCAGACAGGCGCTAAGCTGATCGAGGTGCCCGGATCTGACAGCGATAGCATGGCCGACCAGCTGGCTATAAAGATCCGGGAAGTCCTCTCAGACGACGTCTGGGTGACGAGACCTGTCAAGTCCAGCGAGCTTCGCATAACGGATCTAGAAGAGTCCATCACGGCTGAGGAAGTTGCCGCCGCCGTTACGACCGAGACGGGATGCTCCAGAGAGTCCCTCAGGATGGGCGAAATCCGCCGCGAAACCCGCGGTAGAAGAGGGTTCTCCCTGTGGATGCGGTGCCCAATAACGGCGGCGAAGGTCCTGTCCCAGAAGCGGACCATTATGGTGGGGTGGATCCCAGCGAGGGTCAACCTACTGGAATCTCGCCCGCTCACCTGCTTCCGCTGTCTGGAGACAGGACATGTCTGCGGAAAGTGTGACTCCGAGGTTGACCGGAGCGCACTCTGCTATCGGTGCAGTCAGGAGGGACACAAGGCGGCGACCTGCTCCGCAGTTCCCCATTGCAGCCTGTGCGCGGCCGCTAATTTGCCGGCGTCGCATAGAGTGGGGGGCAAAGCATGCGTTGCCGCTGCGACGAAACGACGATCGTGCCGGAGTGGTCAAGCAAAGGTCCCCAGCGTACGTTCCCAGGCCTCCCAGGAGGCTATGGACGAGAGTGCTCCGAATAAGAGCTAGATCTTTGTTTCCGACAGGGAACAATGGGCGGCTGACTGACGTCCTATGAGCAGTGGTTGCCCGGCGCTCCGCCGGCTCCCCTCCCTTTGACAGCTAGCAAAGGGTAGGGGATGCATGGCGGTTACCACGGGCACTGCGCTGCAGCAGAGCTTGGCGACGGCGAAGAGCGTTTCCGGACGCTCTGCGCTCTCCATATACAGGCCGCGGTGGTTTTCCCGGGGAGCGGGATAACCGCCGCGTATAGGCCTCGAGGTGGCGCGCGCGGTGTCTTCCGCGCGCCTCTCAGTAAGCCCGGTGCTAAGCACCGAGGAAGTGGATCCCTCCTCGTGAGGGCTCCAGCGCTGTCGGGGTTCGGTGGAAGAATCTATTGAATACCCATGTCCCCGACACAAGCGCCGAGGAAGGAGACACAGCTGTGGTTTAGTGGGTATTACTGCGGTGGATGCGATGAGCCCCGGCAGCGGGGGGAGCTTGTCCACCGGGTTGGTCTTCAACTGAAGCCTAGCTGCTTCTAAGTCCATCCAGGCTTCAGTCCTGGATAGACTTGGAAGTGGCCAAGGCTGAAGTTGTTGGCATTGAGTCCCACATACCCTGACTATTGGCTCCACCCAATAGTCGGGGATGCATAAAAGGCATTCCACTGCTATAACAAAAAAAGGTTGAGGAACTGGTGGGGCGCGTGTCAGACAACCTCCTCGTGGTGCGCCCTGGGCAACGTGAACCCTCGAGTCTCTGCGACTTTAGCGGAGACTCTAGGGTTGACGGCTAATAGTCTGACAGGGGAGGGAGGGAAAGTGGAATGAATGGGAAAGAGATGGCTGGGGGAACAGCGGGGAAGGAAATTGGATTACGGGTGGGACAGGGAGTGAACACATCCACACACACATTCTTACACACCACGCACACAACACTACCACACCACATACAAGCACTACATATAACTCATACATACATCAACACGCATTCAGATACACACGACGTTCAGGACAGGGTGTATAATTATTATGAAAAGAACCATAGCAAAAAATAGTCCACGGGTGGGTCCCGCCTCAGGCGGGGAATCCCACCAGGGTGCTTCGGCACCCTGCTGCCCCATTGTATCCGTGGGGGGCAACTATTGTTCTCGGAGTAATAGAAGGAGTAAGGAGACGAGTGGAAGGGAGAGAGGAAGTGGGAGAGAGAGCAGGAGTGGGAGTGGAGGAAGAAGTGAGAGTGGAAGCAGGAGCAGGAGCATGAGTGGGAGCAGGAGTATGAGTCGCGGTGGTGAAGCTTCGAATGAAGGAGGGAGCGGCGGAGGAAAGGGCCACGAAGGCAGACAAGAGGATGGAGCCAGATCGAGCCAGAGTGGCAAAACAGGAGAAGGGGAGGAGAAGAGTGGGAAAGAAGGCCGGAAAGGCCGAAAGAAGACGGATGATTGGCCCCCATTGCCACCTCGGGCCAATCAAAGACGGACGGACGGACAGGAGACGGACGTGATCCTCGGCGGCGAAAAAGGACAGGGAGAGGGACGCCGCACGAGATCAAAAGACGGGCAGGGAAGCGTAGTGTCGCTTTCCTCGGGCTCAAATCGGAGCCTAAGGATAGAGGTGGAGCGACTTCCAACTCCTGCGTCTTTCGGTCGCCTCAGCGACGGCGAGGCAGGCCGAAAAAGGAGGCTAGGGTCGGATGGGGACACCCCGGTGTCATCTGATACCGAAGGGGCGGTGCGCGCCCCTCGGAAAATTTCCACCAATCGCCGAGGACGTGGGCCGGGGCGCCCCCCAACCCATGGGAAATACGTGGGGCTATCCCAGGCCAAGAGGGCCCTGGAGGAGGCCCAGCGCGCCGCCGCGGAGGCAGACAAAGTCGCCGCTAAAGCTGCCCAGGACCTGGCAGTGGAGAAGCGCGTAGCCGACTGGACCCGGGAAAACGCCCGGAGCTCCCGGCTCTTCTCCATCTCCGGGTCTGAAATGGACCAGGGCGTGGACCAGGGCACGGACGTGGAGGACGACGTGGCGATCATCAAGATGATCGCCACGAAGTCCGGAAATCTTAAAGGGGGGTACGTCCGGGCCCTCAAGGACGCGGCGGCCTCGATAGCCGCAAAATTCGAGCGCGCCTCGACGCGCAACACGTCGGAGGAGGAGGCCAGGCTGAGGGCCGAGAACGCTCAGCTCCGGGCCGCAATGGACACACTCCGCAAGGAATTTGACCAGGTCCGGGCTGAGCTGTCTCGGCTAACGGAGGCGGTCGGCCGCGCGTCGCGTGAAGAGGCTCCGCAAACCGCGCCACGGAAGGAGGCACAGAAGTCTGGTTCCCCACTAGATGACGAGTCTCTCCAGAGATTCGCCATCATGGTGGGGAACATGATGGACGCAAAGGTGGCGGCGCTCGAGCCCCGCCTTCTCCCAGCCCAGAGGGAGCGTCCCCCGCTGGCGGCTGACTCCCGCAGGAGACGTTCGGCGGAAACGGCGGAGGTGGTGGAGGTGATGGAGGTATTGGAGGCACCGATACCCCCCCCACCACCGAAGAAGTCAGGATCCTCGGCCAAGAAGGCCACTGGGAGGAAAGCGAGGGAGGGAGCGCAGCTTCCCCTCACACCGCAGCCTTCCACGTCGGCCCTTCCGCCGCCCGTTCCATCGGGTGGACCGTGCGCCGCGCCCCCTCCTCCGCAGGAGGGTTGGAGCGCGGTGGTCAAGCGGGGCGGAAAGGGGAAACCCCGACCCGCTCAGCCGAACCGGCCAGCCCAACAGGCCCGCCCCCAGCAGCAGACCCGCGCCGCCCAGCAGGGCCGCCAACCTCAGCCCCGGGCCCCGCAACCAGCGGCACCCCAGGCCAGAGGCAGGGCCCGAAAGAGGCGTCCCCGCCCCCCGCGATCGTCGGCCATCGTGGTCACCCTCACCCCTGAGGCTGTGGCCAGAGGGCTGACCTATAAAGAGATGCTGGTCCGGATGAAGACCGGCATCTCCCTCGCCAGCGTCGGCATCAGCGGCGGGGTGAAAATTAAAGAGGCGCAGACGGGGGCGAAGTTAATTGAGGTTCCCGGATCCGGCAGCGATGCCCTCGCCGACCAGCTGGCGAACAGGATCCGGGAGATCCTCAAGGATGATGTGCGGGTCACGAGGCCCGTGAAGTGTAGCGAGCTGCGCATCACGGACCTCGACGAGTCCGTGTCGGTGGAGGAGGTCGCGGCCGCCGTCGTTACCACCACAGGGTGCTCCCGGGAGGCCCTCCGGATCGGCGAGATCCGCCGCGAAACTCGTGGCGGTGGCCGGAGAGGGTACACCCTCTGGATGCGGTGCCCAACAACGGCGGCGAGAGCCTTGGCCCAGCAGCGGACCGTTATGGTGGGGTGGATTCCGGCGAGGGTAACCTTGCTGGAACCCCGCCCGCTCACCTGTTTCCGCTGCCTGGAGCTGGGGCACGTGTGCGGCAGGTGCGACTCCGACGTGGATCGGAGCGCACTATGCTACCGATGCGGACTTGAGGGGCATAAGTCGGCGACCTGCTCAGCGGATCCCCACTGCAGCCTGTGCGCGGCCGCTAATTTGCCGGCGTCGCACAGAGTGGGGGGCAGAGCATGCGTTGCCGCCGCCAAAAAACGGATAAGACATCGACGTAAGGGCCCACAAACACCAGTTGCCCTCAACGTGCACCCCCGGGCTTCTTCGGAAGCCATCGGTCAAGCGGCTACCAGTAGAGTCGGATAATGGATCACACCACTATCCGACTCCTGCAATGCAATGTCAACCACTCCGCCCGCGCTCAGGACCTCCTGTCCCAGAGCATGGCGGAATGGTTGATAGGCATAGCAGTCGTCGCGGAACCGTACTTTGTTCCCGACGGGGAACATTGGGCGGCGGACCGTGACGGCCAGGTAGCTATAGTTACCCGGCCCTCCGTCGGCTCCCCTCCCTTTGATCACGTAGCAAAGGGTAGGGGATGCGTGGCGGTTACCCTGGGTAACTCGCTGATCGTGGGAGTGTACTTCTCGCCGAATAGGCCCCTCGCTGAGTTCGAGGAATTCTTGAGGGGCCTTTCGGCGATGATCGAGGGCAACAGGCGGTCAAGGCAGGTGCTCGTCCTTGGGGACTTCAACGCCAAATCCTCGGCGTGGGGGTCCCCGACGACTGACGCCCGTGGCGACTGCCTCGCAGAGTGGTCAGTCTCGAGCGGTCTGGTAATTCTCAACCGAGGGTCGGTTAACACGTGCGTGCGGCAACAGGGCGGATCCATAGTGGACATCACGTTCGCATGCCCCGCCCTGGCGCGCCGTGTTCAGGGCTGGAGGGTCTTAGAGGAGGCGGAGTCGTTGTCCGATCATCGGTACATCCGATTCGACATCTCCGCCCAGACCTCGGACCCCGGCCCCCCGACTCGAAGGTTACGAGACGGTCCCCGTTGGTCGCTGTCGCGCCTCAATCCGGATCATCTGGAGGAGGCGCTCCTGGTGACGACGTGGGATCCAGCACCGGACCGACCCGTGTGCGTCGAGGCGGAGGCGGAATGGTTCGGGGCGGCGATGACGTCCGTCTGCGACGCGTCAATGCCCCGCGTTACTACCTTCTGCCCCCGTCGTTGCGTGTATTGGTGGTCTGCCGAGATTGCGGCGCTTCGCGCTGCGTGCATCGCGGCGGGCCGCGCATATACGCGACACAGACGCCGGTATCGGCGGCATAGTCGGGAAACTGACGAAGCCGTCGAGACCTCCTTACGGAACGGGTATAGACTGGCCAAGGAAACTCTGCAGTGGGCCATCGCGGAGGCGAAGGAGCGATCTAAGGGGGAATTAGCTCAGGAGCTGGACGACAACCCCTGGGGGAGGTCGTACCAGATGGTAAGGGGCAAACTGCGCCAGCCGGCGCCGCCCCTTACTCAATCCCTGCAGCCACAGTTCCTGGAAGACGTGCTGTCTACTCTGTTTCCGAACAGAGGAGCACACACGCCGCCGATGATGACAGCGTCTCTCGGCACAGGTTCTGTCGACACCCCCGTCCCGGAAGTCACGCGAGAGGAACTGAAGGAGGCCGTGATCAGACTTCGGTCGAAAAACACGGCCCCCGGGCCAGACGGTATCCCGGGCCGCATATGGGTGAAGGCTTTGGAGTGCCCAGACTTCGAGTCTCGCCTCCGGAGCCTTTTCTCAGCGTGCCTGGAACGTGGCCAGTTTCCTCGCAGGTGGAGAAACGGGAAGCTCGTTCTGCTCAAGAAGGAGGGACGACCGGCGGATTTACCATCTTCTTTCCGCCCTATTGTCCTCCTAGACGAGGTGGCTAAGCTCTACGAGCGTATATTAGCCACTCGTCTCAAGAGCCACCTTCGCGACGTCGGGCCGGACTTGGCAGACTGCCAGTTCGGCTTTAGGCAGGGGCGCTCCACCTTGGAGGCGATACTGAGGGCCAGGGACCTGACGGGAGGCGCTGTAGACCGGGGCGAGGTTGCATTGGCGGTGTCTATCGACATCTCCAATGCCTTCGGAACCTTGCCCTGGGAGTGCATACACGCGGCGCTCCGTTATCACGGAGTGCCCGAGTACATTTGTCAGGCCCTGAGGCAGTATTTCCACGAGCGCTTCGTGTCCTACACCACCGGACATGACAAGCGGCGACGACCCATGTTCTGCGGGGTTCCGCAGGGTTCTGTCTTAGGACCAATCCTGTGGAACCTCGGCTTCGACTGGGTGCTGAGGGGATCGACACTACCTGGGGTGTTCTACTTATGCTTCGCCGACGACGTCCTGGTCATTGCCATTGGCAAGACGTACAGGCTCGCGAGCATAGTAGCCACGGCTGCGGTCGCCCACGTAGTGTCACGTATCCGTAGACTCGGCTTAGACGTCGCCCTCGAGAAGACCCAGGCGACGCTGTTTCATGGGCCCCGCCGGGGACCCCCCCGTGAGGCCC
Organism: Cyclophora albipunctata; assembly: GCA_963082685.1. Lineage (NCBI taxonomy): Eukaryota > Metazoa > Arthropoda > Insecta > Lepidoptera > Geometridae > Cyclophora > Cyclophora albipunctata. The sequence goes on along the minus strand of CAUJAW010000002.1, from coordinate 25,990 downwards.
ATTTAACAGTTGGCGGGGTGCGCATCCCAGTGACGCCCACCCTGAAGTACCTCGGTCTTCTCCTGGACGGCAGATGGAGCTTTCGACAGCACTTCGCGAACCTCGCGCCGCGGCTCTTGAAAGCCTCATCTGCCCTGAGAAGGATCATGCCCAACATCAACGGGCCCCAGGATGCAAGCCGCCGCCTCTACCTTGGAGTCGTGCGGTCCATGGCACTCTACGGTGCACCTGTTTGGGCTTACGCCCATCCAGCGAGCACCCTACCCCTCCTGCGTGCGCAACGCGCCATCGCGACGGGGGTAGTTAGAGGGTACCGCACCATATCCGCAGAGGCGGCCTGCCTACTTGCAGGTTCCATCCCCTGGGACTTGGAGGCGCAGGTTCTTGCGCAGGTGTACCACTGGCGCATGAACCTCCGCTCCCAAGGAGATGATCCAGCCCTCCGCGAGGTCCAAGTCTTTCGGGACCTCGTTCGCGTCAATGCTATTGACGCATGGAGGGCGCGTTTGGAGCGCCCGAGTTACGGCACCCGCACAGTCGAGGCCATCAGAGATGTCCTTGACGGGTGGCTCAATCGGCAGCATGGCAGACTCAGCTTTCGCTTGACGCAGGTTTTGTCGGGACATGGTTGTTTCGGCAAATACCTGTGTCGCATAGCTTTGAGGGAGCCGACGCCGATCTGCCACCATTGCGGCGCCGAAGAAGACTCGGCGCAACATACGCTGGAGGTGTGTCCGGCTTGGTCGGACCAACGCATGGCCATGGCCGCCGTGGTCGGTTTTGACTTCTCGCTGCGGGCCGTAGTTCACTCTATGGTCCAAAGTGAGGAGTCCTGGACCGCGGTGGCCACCTTCTGCGAGAGCGTGCTCATGCAGAAGGAGGCGGCAGAGCGCGAGCGTGAGGCGGTCTCCGACTGCCCCATGCGCCGCCGCCGAGGAGGCCGGCGTAGAAGGGCGTACGCGGACGCCCTTCTACGCCTCCTCCGTCTCCGCCTCCTCCGTCATCGCGTGTATTGGTGGTCTGCCGAGATTGCGGCGCTTCGCGCTGCGTGCATCGCGGCGGGCCGCGCATACACGCGACACAGACGCCGGTATCGGCGGCATAGTCGGGAAACTGACGAAGCCGTCGAGACCTCCTTAGGGAACGGGTATAGACTGGCCAAGCAAACTCTGCAGTGGGCCATCGCGGAGGCGAAGGAGCAAGCTAAGGGGGAATTAGCTCAGGAGCTGGACGACAACCCCTGGGGGAGGTCGTACCAGATGGTAAGGGGCAAACTGCGCCAGCCGGCGCCGCCCCTCACTCAATCCCTGCAGCCACAGTTCCTGGAAGACGTGCTGTCTACTCTGTTTCCGAACAGAGGAGCACACACGCCGCCGATGATGACAGCGTCTCTCGGCACAGGTTCTGTCGACACCCCCGTCCCGGAAGTCACGCGAGAGGAACTGAAGGAGGCCGTGATCAGACTTCGGTCGAAAAACACGGCCCCCGGGCCAGACGGTATCCCGGGCCGCATATGGGTGAAGGCTTTGGAGTGCCCAGACTTCGAGTCTCGCCTCCGGAGCCTTTTCTCAGCGTGCCTGGAACGTGGCCAGTTTCCTCGCAGGTGGAGAAACGGGAAGCTCGTTCTGCTCAAGAAGGAGGGACGACCGGCGGATTTACCATCTTCTTTCCGCCCTATTGTCCTCCTAGACGAGGTGGCTAAGCTCTACGAGCGTATATTAGCCACTCGTCTCAAGAGCCACCTTCGCGACGTCGGGCCGGACTTGGCAGACTGCCAGTTCGGCTTTAGGCAGGGGCGCTCCACCTTGGAGGCGATACTGAGGGCCAGGGACCTGACGGGAGGCGCTGTAGACCGGGGCGAGGTTGCATTGGCGGTGTCTATCGACATCTCCAATGCCTTCGGAACCTTGCCCTGGGAGTGCATACACGCGGCGCTCCGTTATCACGGAGTGCCCGAGTACATTTGTCAGGCCCTGAGGCAGTATTTCCACGAGCGCTTCGTGTCCTACACCACCGGACATGACAAGCGGCGACGACCCATGTTCTGCGGGGTTCCGCAGGGTTCTGTCTTAGGACCAATCCTGTGGAACCTCGGCTTCGACTGGGTGCTGAGGGGATCGACACTACCTGGGGTGTTCTACTTATGCTTCGCCGACGACGTCCTGGTCATTGCCATTGGCAAGACGTACAGGCTCGCGAGCATAGTAGCCACGGCTGCGGTCGCCCACGTAGTGTCACGTATCCGGAGACTCGGCTTAGACGTCGCCCTCGAGAAGACCCAGGCGACGCTGTTTCATGGGCCCCGCCGGGGACCCCCCCGTGAGGCCCATTTAACAGTTGGCGGGGTGCGCATCCCAGTGACGCCCACCCTGAAGTACCTCGGTCTTCTCCTGGACGGCAGATGGAGCTTTCGACAGCACTTCGCGAACCTCGCGCCGCGGCTCTTGAAAGCCTCATCTGCCCTGAGAAGGATCATGCCCAACATCAACGGGCCCCAGGATGCAAGCCGCCGCCTCTATCTTGGAGTCGTGCGGTCCATGGCACTCTACGGTGCACCTGTTTGGGCTTACGCCCATCCAGCGAGCACCCTACCCCTCCTGCGTGCGCAACGCGCCATCGCGACGGGGGTAGTTAGAGGGTACCGCACCATATCCGCAGAGGCGGCCTGCCTACTTGCAGGTTCCATCCCCTGGGACTTGGAGGCGCAGGTTCTTGCGCAGGTGTACCACTGGCGCATGAACCTCCGCTCCCAAGGAGATGATCCAGCCCTCCGCGAGGTCCAAGTCTTTCGGGACCTCGTTCGCGTCAATGCCATTGACGCATGGAGGGCGCGTTTGGAGCGCCCGAGTTACGGCACCCGCACAGTCGAGGCCATCAGAGATGTCCTCGACGGGTGGCTCAATCGGCAGCATGGCAGACTCAGCTTTCGCTTGACGCAGGTTTTGTCGGGACATGGTTGTTTCGGCAAATACCTGTGTCGCATAGCTTTGAGGGAGCCGACGCCGATCTGCCACCATTGCGGCGCCGAAGAAGACTCGGCGCAACATACGCTGGAGGTGTGTCCGGCTTGGTCGGACCAACGCATGGCCATGGCCGCCGCGGTCGGTTTTGACTTCTCGCTGCGGGCCGTAGTTCACTCTATGGTCCAAAGTGAGGAGTCCTGGACTGCGGTGGCCACCTTCTGCGAGAGCGTGCTCATGCAGAAGGAGGCGGCAGAGCGCGAGCGTGAGGCGGTCTCCGACTGCCCCATGCGCCGCCGCCGAGGAGGCCGGCGTAGGAGGGCGTACGCGGACGCCCTTCTACCTCCTTAGTTGAGGCTGCGGTGGCCCCCGGGGTGCGGGTGTGCCACTGCGAAAAGGCCTCGAGGTGGCGCGCGCGCGGTGTCTTCCGCGCGCCACTTAACGAAAGACCGGGGGGTGTTAACCCCTAACACCCCCCGAGGAGGGGGCCCCCACCCCAGGGGGCCCAGCGCTGTCGGGTTCGGTGGATGAATCTCCGTTTCCCACGTTCCCGACACTAAGCGCACCGAAGGCACAGCAGTGGTTTTAGTGGGTAGTCACTGCGGTAGGTGCGATGAGCCCTGGCAGCGGGGGGAGCTTGCCTACCGGGTTGAGCCCCACATACCCCCGCCGTCTGGCACCTCCCGGACGGCGGGGGATGCGTAAATGCATTTCCACTGCTAAACAAAAAAAAAAAACAAAAAAAAAAAAAAAAAAAAAAAAAAAGGTTAGGTTAGGTTTTTAGAGGGTACCGCACCATATCCGCAGAGGCGGCCTGCCTACTTGCAGGTTCCATCCCCTGGGACTTGGAGGCGCAGGTTCTTGCGCAGGTGTACCACTGGCGCATGAACCTCCGCTCCCAAGGAGATGATCCAGCCCTCCGCGAGGTCCAAGTCTTTCGGGACCTCGTTCGCGTCAATGCTATTGATGCATGGAGGGCGCGTTTGGAGCGCCCGAGTTACGGCACCCGCACAGTCGAGGCCATCAGAGATGTCCTTGACGGGTGGCTCAATCGGCAGCATGGCAGACTCAGCTTTCGCTTGACGCAGGTTTTGTCGGGACATGGTTGTTTCGGCAAATACCTGTGTCGCATAGCTTTGAGGGAGCCGACGCCGATCTGCCACCATTGCGGCGCCGAAGAAGACTCGGCGCAACATACGCTGGAGGTGTGTCCGGCTTGGTCGGACCAACGCATGGCCATGGCCGCCGTGGTCGGTTTTGACTTCTCGCTGCGGGCCGTAGTTCACTCTATGGTCCAAAGTGAGGAGTCCTGGACCGCGGTGGCCACCTTCTGTGAGAGCGTGCTCATGCAGAAGGAGGCGGCAGAGCGCGAGCGTGAGGCGGTCTCCGACTGCCCCATGCGCCGCCGCCGAGGAGGCCGGCGTAGAAGGGCGTACGCGGACGCCCTTCTACCTCCTTAGTTGAGGCTGCGGTGGCCCCCGGGGTGCGGGTGTGCCGCTGCGAAAAGGCCTCGAGGTGGCGCGCGCGCGGTGTCTTCCGCGCGCCACTTAACGAAAGACCGGGGGGTGTTAACCCCTAACACCCCCCGAGGAGGGGGCCCCCACCCCAGGGGGCCCGGCGCTGTCGGGTTCGGTGGATGAATCTCCGTTTCCCACGTTCCCGACACTAAGCGCACTGAAGACACAGCAGTGGTTTTAGTGGGTAGTCACTGCGGTAGGTGCGATGAGCCCCGGCAGCGGGGGGAGCTTGCCTACCGGGTTGAGCCCCACATACCCCTGCCGTCTGGCACCTCCCGGACGGCGGGGGATGCGTAAATGCATTTCCACTGCTAAACAAAAAAAAAAAAAAAAAAAAGGTTAGGTTAGGTTTGGGGCGCGTGTCAGACAACCTCCTCGTGGTGCGCCCTGGGCAACGTGAACCCTCGAGTCTCTGCGATTTTAGCGGAGACTCAAGAGTTGACGGCAAATAGTCTGACAGGGGAGGGAGGGAAAAGTGAAAGTGTTGGGGAAGTGATGGATGGGGGAACAGTGGGGGAAGTGATTGGACAACGGGGGGGACAGGGAGATTACACATTCACATACACTTTTACACACCACACATACAACACTACACACTACGATCAAGCACTTCATCAACTCATACATACATCTACACGCATTCAGATACACACGACGTTCAGGACAGGGAGTTTCAAACATCATGAAAAAGACGACAACTAAAGTTAGTCCACGGGTGGGTCCCGCCTCAGGCGGGGAATCCCACCAGGGTGCTTCGGCATCCTGCTGCCCCAAAGTATACGTGGGGGGCAATTGCCGTTTTGATTGTGATAGTGGAAGTGAGGAGGGAAGTAGAAGCAGGAGTAGTAGCGATAGCGGGAGAGAAGGCCGAGAAGGCAGGAGACAGGAGGAAAGAAAGAAGAAGAATAGGTTCCCATTACCACCCCGGATCAGTCAATGGGAAAGAATAAAAGAGAGGGAGATTGGTCGAGAAGACCGAAAGAAAGTGGAGGAGGAAAGACGCCCTCAACCAGCGACCCAAAAGGGGAAGAAAGAGACGGTCACACTTCGTCCCACTTGGGCCAACAAAGGGGAAATAAAGGAGGAAAAGAAGGATGTTGGGAGTTACCCCAGTAGTGAAAAGGATAGGGAGAGAGACGGGAGCGTGGTGTCGGCATCCTCGGGTTCCCAACGGAGCCTGAGAGTTGTACTAGACCGCATCCCGACCCCAATGTCCTTTGGCCGCCTCAGTGAAGGCGAGGCGGGCAGAAAACGGAGACGAGGCTCCGACGAGGACACCCCGGAGTCGTCAGACATGGAACTGGTGTCTTGGACTCCGTGTAAAATGTCTACGGCCCACCGAGGACGTGGACCGGGGAGACCTCCGACCCATGGAAGGTACGTTGGCTTGGCGAAAGCCAAACAGGAGCTCGAAGAGGCCCAGCGCGCCGCCGAGGAGGCTGACCGTGCCGCTGAGAAGGCAGCCAAAGACCGAGAGATGGAGAAAAAGGTGGCCGAGTGGACCCGGAACAATGCCCGGAGCTCCCGGCTGTTCTCCGTCTCCGGATCCGATATGGATCCCACCGACCATGGGTCGGACATAGAGGAGGACGTGGCGGTCATCAAGATGATCGCCACCAAATCTGGAAATTTAAAGGGCAATTACGTCCGTGCCCTCAAAAATGCCGCAGCGTCCATCTCGGACAAATTCCAGAAAACGGCCAAGAAGAATACGTCCGAGGAGGAAGCCAGGCTGAGAGCTGAGAACGCCCAGCTCCGGGCCTCCAATGACACACTCCGCAAGGAGTTCGACCAGGTTCGGGCTGAGCTGTCTCGGCTTGCGGAGGTGGTAGCCCGTACCACCAGAGAAGAGGATTCAGCAGCAGGTCGAAAGAAGTCCAGTCCCCCCATTGATGACGATTCTCTCCAGAGAATTGCTGTCATGGTGGGGACCATGATGGACGCGAAGATGGCAGCGCTTGAGCCCCGCCTTCTCCCGGCCCAGCGCGAGCGACCGCCTTTGGCGGCAGACTCCAGGAGGGGGCAGTCGACGGAGGTGATAGAGGAGCCAGTGGCCCAACCAAGCCCAGCACCTCAGAGGAAGGATACAGCCAAGGCCAAGGAGGTGGCCAACAACAAAAAGGTTGCGGCGAAGAAGGGGAAAGATGGAGGAAAAGCCCCTCCACCACCACCCCCACCGGTGGCTCTACCGCCCATCCAGGCTGGTGGATCGCCCACTGCGCCCGGTCCCTCGCAAGAGGGATGGAGCACAGTGGTCAAAAGAGGAGGAAGGGCTAGACCTGCCCAACCAGCTCGGACTCAGGCGTTGGCGCCGGATGTCACTGTACCTGGACAGAAGGCCAAGAAGAAGAAGCGCCTCAGAGGCCCCAAGACGGCGGCTATCGCTCTGACCCTCCGTCCAGAGGCAGTGGCTAGAGGCGTCACTTATGTACAGATGCTGGTCAAAATGAAGTCCAGCATCTCCCTCTCCAGCGTGGGAATCACCGGGGGGGTTAGAATGAGGGAAGCGCAGACAGGCGCTAAGCTGATCGAGGTGCCCGGATCTGACAGCGATAGCATGGCTGACCAGCTGGCTATAAAGATCCGGGAAGTCCTCTCAGACGACGTCTGGGTGACGAGACCTGCGATGTCCAGGGAAATTCGTTTCACGGACCTAGAAGAGTCCATCACGGCTGAGGAAGTTGCCGCGGCCGTTACGACCGAGACGGGATGCTCCAGGGAGTCCCTCAGGACGGGCGAAATCCGCCGCGAAACCCGCGGTAGAAGAGGGTTCTCCCTGTGGATGCGGTGCCCAATAACGGCGGCGAAGGTCCTGTCTCAGAAGCGGACCATTATGGTGGGGTGGATCCCAGCGAGGGTCACCCTTCTGGAATCACGCCCGCTCACCTGCTTCCGCTGTCTGGAGACAGGACATGTCTGCGGAAAGTGTGACTCCGAGGTTGACCGGAGCGCACTCTGCTATCGGTGCAGTCAGGAGGGACACAAGGCGGCGACCTGCTCCGCAGTTCCCCACTGCAGCCTGTGCGCGGCCGCTAATTTGCCGGCGTCGCATAGAGTGGGGGGCAAAGCATGCGTTGCCGCTGCGACGAAACGACGATCGTGCCGGAGTGGTCAAGCAAAGGTCCCCAGCGTACGTTCCCAGGCCTCCCAGGAGGCTATGGACGAGAGTGCTCCGAATAGGAGCTAGATCTTCGTTTCCGACAGGGAACAATGGGCGGCTGACTGACGTCCTATGAGCAGTGGTTGCCCGGCGCTCCGCCGGCTCCCCTCCCTTTGACAGCTCAAAGGGTAGGGGATGCATGGCGGTTACCACGGGCACTGCGCTGCAGCAGAGCTTGGCGACGGCGAAGAGCGTTTTCGGACGCTCTGCGCCCTCCATATACAGGCCGCGGTGGTTTTTCCCGGGGAGCGGGATAACCGCCGCGTATAGGCCTCGAGGTGGCGCGCGCGGTGTCTTCCGCGCGCCTCTCAGTAAGCCCGGTGCTAAGCACCGAGGAAGTGGATCCCTCCTCTTGAGGGCTCCAGCGCTGTCGGGGTTCGGTGGAAGAATCTATTGAATACCCATGTCCCCGACACAAGCGCCGAGGAAGGAGACACAGCTGTGGTTTAGTGGGTATTACTGCGGTGGATGCGATGAGCCCCGGCAGCGGGGGGAGCTTGTCCACCGGGTTGGTCTTCAACTGAAGCCTAGCTGCTTCTAAGTCCATCCAGGCTTCAGTCCTGGATAGACTTGGAAGTGGCCAAGGCTGAAGTTGTTGGCATTGAGTCCCACATACCCTGACTATTGGCTCCACCCAATAGTCGGGGATGCATAAAAGGCATTCCACTGCTATAACAAAAAAAAAAAAAAAAAAAAAGGTTAGGTTAGGTTTGGACCGGAGTAAATCGACACTACCTGGGGTGTTCTACTTATGCTTCGCCGACGACGTCCTGGTCATTGCCATTGGCAAGACGTACAGGCTCGCGAGCATAGTAGCCACGGCTGCGGTCGCCCACGTAGTGTCACGTATCCGTAGACTCGGCTTAGACGTCGCCCTCGAGAAGACCCAGGCGACGCTGTTTCATGGGCCCCGCCGGGGACCCCCCCGTGAGGCCCATTTAACAGTTGGCGGGGTGCGCATCCCAGTGACGCCCACCCTGAAGTACCTCGGTCTTCTCCTGGACGGCAGATGGAGCTTTCGACAGCACTTCGCGAACCTCGCGCCGCGGCTCTTGAAAGCCTCATCTGCCCTGAGAAGGATCATGCCCAACATCAACGGGCCCCAGGATGCAAGCCGCCGCCTCTACCTTGGAGTCGTGCGGTCCATGGCACTCTACGGTGCACCTGTTTGGGCTTACGCCCATCCAGCGAGCACCCTACCCCTCCTGCGTGCGCAACGCGCCATCGCGACGGGGGTAGTTAGAGGGTACCGCACCATATCCGCAGAGGCGGCCTGCCTACTTGCAGGTTCCATCCCCTGGGACTTGGAGGCGCAGGTTCTTGCGCAGGTGTACCACTGGCGCATGAACCTCCGCTCCCAAGGAGATGATCCAGCCCTCCGCGAGGTCCAAGTCTTTCGGGACCTCGTTCGCGTCAATGCCATTGACGCATGGAGGGCGCGTTTGGAGCGCCCGAGTTACGGCACCCGCACAGTCGAGGCCATCAGAGATGTCCTCGACGGGTGGCTCAATCGGCAGCATGGCAGACTCAGCTTTCGCTTGACGCAGGTCTTGTCGGGACATGGTTGTTTCGGCAAATACCTGTGTCGCATAGCTTTGAGGGAGCCGACGCCGATCTGCCACCATTGCGGCGCCGAAGAAGACTCGGCGCAACATACGCTGGAGGTGTGTCCGGCTTGGTCGGACCAACGCATGGCCATGGCCGCCGTGGTCGGTTTTGACTTCTCTCTGCGGGCCGTAGTTCACTCTATGGTCCAAAGTGAGGAGTCCTGGACTGCGGTGGCCACCTTCTGCGAGAGCGTGCTCATGCAGAAGGAGGCGGCAGAGCGCGAGCGTGAGGCGGTCTCCGACTGCCCCATGCGCCGCCGCCGAGGAGGCCGGCGTAGAAGGGCGTACGCGGACGCCCTTCTACCTCCTTAGTTGAGGCTGCGGTGGCCCCCGGGGTGCGGGTGTGCCGCTGCGAAAAGGCCTCGAGGTGGCGCGCGCGCGGTGTCTTCCGCGCGCCACTTAACGAAAGACCGGGGGGTGTTAACCCCTAACACCCCCCGAGGAGGGGGCCCCCACCCCAGGGGGCCCGGCGCTGTCGGGTTCGGTGGATGAATCTCCGTTTCCCACGTTCCCGACACTAAGCGCACTGAAGACACAGCAGTGGTTTTAGTGGGTAGTCACTGCGGTAGGTGCGATGAGCCCCGGCAGCGGGGGGAGCTTGCCTACCGGGTTGAGCCCCACATACCCCTGCCGTCTGGCACCACCCGGACGGCGGGGGATGCGTAAATGCATTTCCACTGCTAAACAAAAAAAAAAAAAAAAAAAAAACAAAAAAAAAAAAAAAAAAAAAAAAAAAAAAAAAAAAAAAAAAAAAAAAAAAAAAAAAAAAAAAAAAAAAAAAAGGTTTGGACCGGAGTGCTCTGTGCTACCGATGTGGCGCGGAGGGGCACAAGGCAGCCACGTGCTCGGCGGATCCATACTGCGTGCTGTGTGAATCGGCGGGTCATCGTGCGGGGAGCAAGATGTGTGTAGACGCCGTTCGGAAGAGTCGAACAAGGAGGCCGGACGCTGCTTCGTCCCTGGGATCAGCGAGGCGCGGGAGCAGGCAGGAGATTGCACAATGACGCGCACCACTATCCGCTGTCTGCAGTGCAATGTCAACCACGCCGCCAGAGCACAGGACCTGCTGGTCCAGCATCTGAGAGAGTGGTCCATACAGGTGGCGGTAGTTGCTGAGCCATATTACTTACCGGAAGGCGACGGCTGCTTTGAAGACCTTGGTGGCTTAGTCTCAGTAATTGCTCGCCCCTGTGCTGGATCCTCTCTCCCTGAAAAGGTGGCTGCGGGTGTTGGGTTTGTGTTGGTGCGTCTGGGTGAAATGTTAGTGGTCGGTACGTACTTCTCGCCCAATAGGTCTCTCGCGGAGTTCGAGGCCTACCTCGCCGACTTGTCAGGGCTTATGGAAGCCCATCGGCGGTCTCTCCAGGTGCTCGTCCTGGGGGACCTCAACGCCAAGAGCACGGCGTGGGGGTCACCGAGGACTGATGCGCGGGGGAGCGTGCTGGTGGAGTGGGCGGCAGCTACGGGCGTCTGCGTGCTCAACCAGGGGGCGGTCGACACGTGCGTGCGACAACAGGGCGGATCGATTGTGGACGTAACGTTCGCGTCCCCCGCCCTGGCGCGCCGTGTCCGTGGCTGGCGAGTCCTGGACGGGGTGGAGTCTCTGTCGGACCATCAGTACATTCGGTTCGACATAGATCCCGCCCCCTCAGTGACCCCCCGCCCCCCAATCCGGAGGAGAGGCAGAGCCCACGAGAAGCGGTGGGCGCTAAAGCGTCTCAACAAGGCGCTGCTAGAGGAGGCTGTCATCGTTGCGACGTGGTCTGCGGCTCCTGCCAGTCAGGTAGGCATTGAGCAGGAAGCTGCATGGTTCACGGACGCTATGACATCTGTGTGCGACGCTGCTATGCCTAAGCAGAAGGTAGGTTCCGGGCCCACTAAGGTCTACTGGTGGTCGGAAGAGATCGCCGAACTGCGCGCGAAGTGTGACGCCGCTAAGCGTGCCTACACTCGGCAACGTCGCCGGCGCCGTGGACGTGAGGCGGACGACGAGAGCCGTCGCATCGAGGATGCGCTGAAGGCGGCCCACGACGAGGCAAAGACTGCACTTCGGTCGGCAATTGAGGTAGGGAAAGCACAGGGGAAAAAGGAAATGCTGGAGGCGCTGGACGCCGACCCCTGGGGGCGCCCGTACCGCACTGTTCGGGGGAAGTTGCGCCCTTGGGCGCCCCCCTTGACCCAGAGTCTCCAGCCGCAGTTCTTGGAAGGGGTGTTGTCGGCGCTGTTTCCGAACAGGTCAGCCTTCACGCCACCAGTCATGGCAGCGCCTGACACAAGAGCTGCTGACACCTCAACCCCCGCCCCAGAGGTTACACGCGAGGAACTAAAGGTGGCCGTGTCTAGACTTCGGTCGAAGAACACGGCCCCAGGCCTAGACGGAGACCCGGGCCGCGCGTGGGCTATGGCCCTCAAGAACGAAGACTTCGAGTCGCGTTTGAGGGGGTTGTACTCCGCGTGCCTGGATCGTGGGCAGTTTCCTTCGCAGTGGAAGTCTGGGAAGTTAGTGCTGTTGAGGAAGGAGGGACGACCAGCTGACTCCCCGTCAGCGTACCGGCCTATAGTCCTGCTCAACGAGGTGGGTAAAATGTTTGAGAGGGTCATTGCTGACCGACTTAGCAAACACCTGGACGAAGGACCCGGACTGTCCCAGCGGCAGTTCGGTTTTCGGCGCGGTCGGTCAACGGTGGACGCCATTATAGAGGTAAAGGATGTAACGGGGGATGCAGTTAACCGGGGTGAGGTCGCGATGGCGGTGTCTATTGATATCGCCAACGCCTTCAACAGTCTCCCCTGGGAGTGCGTGCTGGCAGCGCTCCGGTACTTCGGTGTGCCCGGCTATATTATTCGCAGCATCGACGCTTACTTCTCAGATAGGTGGGTAGAGTTTACGCAGTTGTACGGGGAAAGGGTGCGTTATCCTATGTCGTGCGGTGTCCCACAGGGCTCGGTCCTTGGGCCGATCCTGTGGAACATCGCCTACGACTGGGTGCTACGGGCCGTGCTGCTTCCCCGGTGCCTACTCACCTGCTATGCGGACGACACCCTTCTCATCGTGCTTGGGGCCTGCTACCGGGAGGTATGTATCCGAGCAACTGCTGCGGTGGCCCACATCATCGCGCGGATCAGGCAGCTGGGACTGGAGGTGGCTCTGAACAAGATGGAGGCTATCGTATTCCATGGTCCCCGTAACGCCCCACCGGAAGACGCCCACATAATAGTAGGAGGACAAAGAATCGAGGTAAGGCAGACCCTTAGGTACCTTGGCCTGCTGCTGGATAGTCGGTGGAGTTTTCGTCAGCACATTGATGCTTTGGCGCCAAAGCTGATGGGGACCTCATCGGCCCTCCGTAGATTACTGCCTAATCTCCACGGGCCGTCGGACGCCTGTCGGCGACTTTATTTGGGTGTCTTAAAATCCATGGCCCTCTACGGCGCCCCGGTCTGGGCGGGGGCCTTGAGTCGCGAATCCATCGCCACGCTCCGCTCGTCTCAACGAGCACTGACGATTGGAGTGATCCGGGGCTACCGCACGATCTCTGCCGGGGCGGCCTGCGTCATGGCGGGCACTCCACCATGGGACCTGGAGGCGGGGGTCCTTGCGTCAGTGTATCGCTGGCGCAGGGACCTTCGCCTTCGGGGCGGAAACCCTGCCTTACGGGAGGTAGAGCACAGGAGGGAGACAGAGCGTTCCACCATGGTAAGTGCTTGGAAGGAGAGCTTGTCCCAGGCGGTGTTCGGCACACGAACACTCTGGGCCATCGAACCGGTCTTCGAGGACTGGCTCAACAGGCGACACGGGAGGTTGACCTACAGGTTGACACAGATGCTGTCGGGGCATGGGTGCTTTGGCCGGTACCTTTGCCGTGTTGCCCGGCGTGAGCCGACTGCTGTCTGCCACCACTGCAACGCGGAAGAGGATACGGCGCAGCACACTCTTGAGGAGTGCCCTGCGTGGGCTGATCAGCGCGCTGTGCTAACTCATAAGGTAGGTAGAGACTTGTCGCTACCCGCGGTGGTCGCGGCGATGGTCTACAGTGAGGAGAAATGGGCAGCTGTCAGCGACTTCTGCGAGGAGGTCCTATCTGCCAAGGAGTCAGCGGAGCGTGAGAGAGAGGCGGTCTCGGACTGCCCCTTGCGCCGGAGGAGACCGGGGAGGCGGCGTCGGGTTTTCGCAACCCTCCAGCTTCCATAACTGAGGCCGGTGGCGGTGGGGTCGGGGGGACTCGCCGCCACTAACCTGCCTCGAGGTGGCGCGCGCGGTGTCACCGCGCGCCAGCTCCATGTAAGTATTTAAGGTGAGTAGAGGCCTTTCGGGGCCGGCGTTAGTCGGGGGCCGCGGTGTCATGCTTGTGCACACTCCCGTAGCCCTCGATGCCTGACCGCTGAGGAGAGACACGGTGGCCTTCGGGTTCAGGGTTTAGTGGGTATTGCTGCGGTGGATGCAATGAGCCCTGGCAGCGGGGGGAGCTTGTCCACCGGGTACGTAGTCGGAGGAGGTCTGACCGAACCCAAGTCATCCCGGGTTTCAATCCCGCCTTGACTTGGGTCTGGTCGGGACTGACTCTGGTTGCACAGAGCCCCACATACCCCGGTCTGCCCACCCCCGGGCGGGCCGGGAATGCGTAAAATGCATTCCCCCACCTAAAAAAAAAAAAAAAAAAAAAAAAAAAAAAAAAAAAAAAAAAAAAAAAAAAAAAAAAAAAAAAAAAAAAGGTTAGGTTAGGTTGGGGCGCAGGTCAGACAACCTCCTCGTGGTGCGCCCTGGGCAACGTGAACCCTCGAGTCTCTGCAATGTTAGCGGAGACTCGCGGGTTGACGGCAGATAGTCTGACAGGGGAGGGAGGGAAAATGGAATGGACGGGAAAGTGTTAGCTGGGGGAAAGTGGGGACGAAATTGGATGATGGGGGGGACAGGGAATGAACACATCCACACACACATTCATACACACCACGCATACAACATTACACACCACACCCAAGCATTTCATCAACTCATACATGCATCTACACCCATTCAGATACACACGACGTTCAGGACAAGGAGTTATTATTATGAAGAGAACCATGGCAAAAAAGAGTCCACGGGTGGGTCCCGCCTCAGGCGGGGAATCCCACCAGGGTGCTTCGGCACCCTGCTGCCCCATTGTATCCGTGGGGGGCAACTATTGTTCTGTGAGTAATAGAGGGAGTGAGGAAAGGAGCGGAAGAGAGGGAGGAAGTAGGAGTGAGGGCAGGAGTAGAAGCGGGAGTAGGAGTGGAGGAAGTTGTGAAAGTGGAAGCAGGAGCAGGAGCAGGAGTATGAGCCTCGGTGGTGGAGGTTCAACCGAGGGAAGGAGCGGCGGAGAAAAGGGCCACGAAGGTAGGCGAGAGGATGGAGCCGGGCCTTGCCAGATTGGCGGAGGAGGGGAGAAGGAGGAGAGGATAGGAAATGAAGGCCGAGAAGGCCGAAGGAAAAAGTCGGACGACTGGCCCCCACTGCCACCACGGGCCAGTCAAAGACGAAAGCAGGAGATGGAGCAGAGTCTCGGCGGTGAAAAAGGACAGGGAGAGGGACGCCGCCTGAGATCAAAGGACGGGGAGGGAAGCGTGGTGTCGCTGTCCTCGGGCTCCAACCGGAGCCTAAGGATAGAGGTGGAGCGCCTTCCAACCCCAGCGTCATTCGGCCGCCTCAGTGACGGTGAGGCGGGCCGAAAAAGGAGATTAGGGTCGGATGAGGACACCCCGGCGTCATCCGACACCGAAGGGGCGGTGCGCGCCCCTCGGAAAATTTCGACTAACCGCCGGGGACGTGGGCCGGGGCGGCCACCGACCCACGGTAAATACGTGGGGCTGGCCAAGGCCAAAAAAGAGCTGGAAGAGGCCCAGCGCGTAGCCGCGGAGGCCGACAAGGCCGCCGCCAAAGTCGCTCAGGAGATGGCAATGGAGAAGCGCGTAGCCGAGTGGACCCGGGAAAACGCCCGGAGCTCCCGGCTCTTCTCCATCTCCGGGTCCGAAAAGGACCAGGGCATGGACCAGGGCACGGACGTGGAGGACGACGTGGCGATCATCAAGATGGTCGCCACGAAGTCCGGAAATCTTAAAGGGGGGTACGTCCGGGCCCTCAAGGATGCGGCGGCCTCGATAGCCGCAAAATTCGAGCGCGCCTCGACGCGCAACACGTCGGAGGAGGAGGCCAGGCTGAGAGCCGAGAACGCTCAGCTCCGGGCCGCAATGGACACACTCCGCAAGGAATTTGACCAGGTCCGGGCTGAGCTGTCTCGGCTAACGGAGGCGGTCGGCCGCGCGTCGCGAGAAGAGGCTCCGCAAACCGCGCCACGGAAGGAGGCCCAGAAGTCTGGTTCCCCATTAGATGACGAGTCTCTCCAGAGATTCGCCATCATGGTGGGGAACATGATGGACGCAAAGGTGGCGGCGCTCGAGCCCCGCCTTCTCCCGGCCCAGAGGGAGCGTCCCCCGCTGGCGGCCGACTCTCGTAGGAGACGGTCGGCGGAAGCAGTGGAGATGGTGGAGGTGATGGAGGTATCGGAGGCACCGAGACCCCCCCCACCACCCAAGAAGTCAGGATCCTCGGCCAAGAAGGCCACTGGGAGGAAAGCGAAGGAGGGAGCGCAGCTTCCCCTCACACCGCAGCCTTCCACGTCGGCCCTTCCGCCGCCCGTTCCATCGGGTGGACCGAGCGCCGTGCCTCCTCCTCCACAGGAGGGTTGGAGCGCGGTGGTCAAGCGGGGCGGAAAGGGGAAACCCCGACCCGCTCAGTCGAATCGGCCAGCCCAACAGGCCCGACCCCAGCAGCAGACCCGCGCCGCCCAACAGGGCCGCCAACCCCAGCTCCGAGCCCCGCAACCAGCGGCACCCCAGGCCAGAGGCAGGGCCCGAAAGAGGCGTCCCCGCCCCCCGCGATCGTCGGCCATCGTGGTCACCCTCACCCCTGAGGCTGTGGCCAGAGGGCTGACCTATAAAGAGATGCTGGTCCGGATGAAGACCGGCATCTCCCTCGCCAGCGTAGGCATCAGCGGCGGGGTAAAAATAAAAGAGGCGCAGACGGGGGCGAAGTTGATTGAGGTTCCCGGATCCGGCAGCGATGCCCTCGCCGACCAGCTGGCGAACCGGATCCGGGAGATCCTCAAGGATGACGCGCGGGTCACGAGGCCCGTGAAGTGCAGCGAGCTGCGCATCACGGACCTCGACGAGTCCGTGTCGGTAGAGGAGGTCGCGGCCGCCGTCGTTACCACCACAGGGTGCTCCCGGGAGGCCCTCCGGATCGGCGAGATCCGCCGCGAAACTCGTGGCGGTGGCCGGAGAGGGTACACCCTCTGGATGCGGTGCCCAACAACAGCGGCGAGAGCCTTGGCCCAGCAGCGGACCGTTATGGTGGGGTGGATTCCGGCGAGGGTAACCTTGCTGGAACCCCGCCCGCTCACCTGTTTCCGCTGCCTGGAGCTGGGGCACGTGTGCGGCAGGTGCGACTCCGACGTGGATCGGAGCGCACTATGCTACCGATGCGGACTTGAGGGGCATAAGTCGGCGACCTGCTCAGCGGATCCCCACTGCAGCCTGTGCGCGGCCGCTAATTTGCCGGCGTCGCACAGAGTGGGGGGCAGAGCATGCGTTGCCGCCGCCAAAAAACGGATAAGACATCGACGTAAGGGCCCACAAACACCAGTTGCCCTCAACGTGCACCCCCGGGCTTCTTCGGAAGCCATCGGTCAAGCGGCTACCAGTAGAGTCGGATAATGGATCACACCACTATCCGACTCCTGCAATGCAATGTCAACCACTCCGCCCGCGCTCAGGACCTCCTGTCCCAGAGCATGGCGGAATGGTTGATAGGCATAGCAGTCGTCGCGGAACCGTACTTTGTTCCCGACGGGGAACATTGGGCGGCGGACCGTGACGGCCAGGTAGCTATAGTTACCCGGCCCTCCGTCGGCTCCCCTCCCTTTGATCACGTAGCAAAGGGTAGGGGATGCGTGGCGGTTACCCTGGGTAACTCGCTGATCGTGGGAGTGTACTTCTCGCCGAACAGGCCCCTCGCCGAGTTCGAGGAATTCCTGAGGGGCCTTTCGGCGATGATCGAGGGCAACAGGCGGTCAAGGCAGGTGCTCGTCCTTGGGGACTTCAACGCCAAATCCTCGGCGTGGGGGTCCCCGACGACTGACGCCCGCGGCGACTGCCTTGCAGAGTGGTCAGTCTCGAGCGGTCTGGTAATTCTCAACCGAGGGTCGGTTAACACGTGCGTGCGGCAACAGGGCGGATCCATAGTGGACATCACGTTCGCATGCCCCGCCCTGGCGCGCCGTGTTCAGGGCTGGAGGGTCTTAGAGGAGGCGGAGTCGTTGTCCGATCATCGGTACATCCGATTCGACATCTCCGCCCAGACCTCGGACCCCGGCCCCCCGACTCGAAGGTTGCGAGACGGTCCCCGTTGGTCGCTGTCGCGCCTCAATCCGGATCATCTGGAGGAGGCGCTCCTGGTGACGACGTGGGATCCAGCACCGGACCGACCCGTGTGCGTCGAGGCGGAGGCGGAATGGTTCGGGGCGGCGATGACGTCCGTCTGTGACGCGTCAATGCCCCGCGTAACTACCTTCTGCCCCCGTCGTTGCGTGTATTGGTGGTCTGCCGAGATTGCGGCGCTTCGCGCTGCGTGCATCGCGGCGGGCCGCGCATACACGCGACACAGACGCCGGTATCGGCGGCATAGTCGGGAAACTGACGAAGCCGTCGAGACCTCCTTATGGAACGGGTATAGACTGGCCAAGCAAACTCTGCAGTGGGCCATCGCGGAGGCGAAGGAGCAAGCTAAGGGGGAATTAGCTCAGGAGCTGGACGACAACCCCTGGGGGAGGTCGTACCAGATGGTAAGGGGCAAACTGCGCCAGCCGGCGCCGCCCCTCACTCAATCCCTGCAGCCACAGTTCCTGGAAGACGTGCTGTCTACTCTGTTTCCGAACAGAGGAGCACACACGCCGCCGATGATGACAGAGTCTCTCGGCACAGGTTCTGTCGACACCCCCGTCCCGGAAGTCACGCGAGAGGAACTGAAGGAGGCCGTGATCAGACTTCGGTCGAAAAACACGGCCCCCGGGCCAGACGGCATCCCGGGCCGCATATGGGTGAAGGCTTTGGAGTGCCCAGACTTCGAGTCTCGCCTCCGGAGCCTTTTCTCAGCGTGCCTGGAACGTGGCCAGTTTCCTCGCAAGTGGAGAAACGGGAAGCTCGTTCTGCTCAAGAAGGAGGGACGACCGGCGGATTTACCATCCTCTTTCCGCCCTATTGTCCTCCTAGACGAGGTGGCTAAGCTCTACGAGCGTATATTAGCCACTCGTCTCAAGAGCCACCTTCGCGACGTCGGGCCGGACTTGGCAGACTGCCAGTTCGGCTTTAGGCAGGGGCGCTCCACCTTGGAGGCGATACTGAGGGCCAGGGACCTGACGGGAGGCGCTGTAGACCGGGGCGAGGTTGCATTGGCGGTGTCTATCGACATCTCCAATGCCTTCGGAACCTTGCCCTGGGAGTGCATACACGCGGCGCTCCGTTATCACGGAGTGCCCGAGTACATTTGTCAGGCCCTGAGGCAGTATTTCCACGAGCGCTTCGTGTCCTACACCACCGGACATGACAAGCGGCGACGACCCATGTTCTGCGGGGTTCCGCAGGGTTCTGTCTTAGGACCAATCCTGTGGAACCTCGGCTTCGACTGGGTGCTGAGGGGATCGACACTACCTGGGGTGTTCTACTTATGCTTCGCCGACGACGTCCTGGTCATTGCCATTGGCAAGACGTACAGGCTCGCGAGCATAGTAGCCACGGCTGCGGTCGCCCACGTAGTGTCACGTATCCGGAGACTCGGCTTAGACGTCGCCCTCGAGAAGACCCAGGCGACGCTGTTTCATGGGCCCCGCCGGGGACCCCCCCGTGAGGCCCATTTAACAGTTGGCGGGGTGCGCATCCCAGTGACGCCCACCCTGAAGTACCTCGGTCTTCTCCTGGACGGCAGATGGAGCTTTCGACAGCACTTCGCGAACCTCGCGCCGCGGCTCTTGAAAGCCTCATCTGCCCTGAGAAGGATCATGCCCAACATCAACGGGCCCCAGGATGCAAGCCGCCGCCTCTACCTTGGAGTCGTGCGGTCCATGGCACTCTACGGTGCACCTGTTTGGGCTTACGCCCATCCAGCGAGCACCCTACCCCTCCTGCGTGCGCAACGCGCCATCGCGACGGGGGTAGTTAGAGGGTACCGCACCATATCCGCAGAGGCGGCCTGCCTACTTGCAGGTTCCATCCCCTGGGACTTGGAGGCGCAGGTTCTTGCGCAGGTGTACCACTGGCGCATGAACCTCCGCTCCCAAGGAGATGATCCAGCCCTCCGCGAGGTCCAAGTCTTTCGGGACCTCGTTCGCATCAATGCTATTGACGCATGGAGGGCGCGTTTGGAGCGCCCGAGTTACGGCACCCGCACAGTCGAGGCCATCAGAGATGTCCTCGACGGGTGGCTCAATCGGCAGCATGGCAGACTCAGCTTTCGCTTGACGCAGGTTTTGTCGGGACATGGTTGTTTCGGCAAATACCTGTGTCGCATAGCTTTGAGGGAGCCGACGCCGATCTGCCACCATTGCGGCGCCGAAGAAGACTCGGCGCAACATACGCTGGAGGTGTGTCCGGCTTGGTCGGACCAACGCATGGCCATGGCCGCCGTGGTCGGTTTTGACTTCTCGCTGCGGGCCGTAGTTCACTCTATGGTCCAAAGTGAGGAGTCCTGGACTGCGGTGGCCACCTTCTGCGAGAGCGTGCTCATGCAGAAGGAGGCGGCAGAGCGCGAGCGTGAGGCGGTCTCCGACTGCCCCATGCGCCGCCGCCGAGGAGGCCGGCGTAGAAGGGCGTACGCGGACGCCCTTCTACCTCCTTAGTTGAGGCTGCGGTGGCCCCCGGGGTGCGGGTGTGCCGCTGCGAAAAGGCCTCGAGGTGGCGCGCGCGCGGTGTCTTCCGCGCGCCACTTAACGAAAGACCGGGGGGTGTTAACCCCTAACACCCCCCGAGAAGGGGGCCCCCACCCCAGGGGGCCCGGCGCTGTCGGGTTCGGTGGATGAATCTCCGTTTCCCACGTTCCCGACACTAAGCGCACTGAAGACACAGCAGTGGTTTTAGTGGGTAGTCACTGCGGTAGGTGCGATGAGCCCCGGTAGCGGGGGGAGCTTGCCTACCGGGTTGAGCCCCACATACCCCTGCCGTCTGGCACCACCCGGACGGCGGGGGATGCGTAAATGCATTTCCACTGCTAAACAAAAAAAAAAAAAAAAAAAAAAAGGTTAGGTTAGGTTAGGTTAGGTTAGGTTAGGTTAGGTTAGGTTAGGTTAGGTTAGGTTAGGTTAGGTTAGGTTAGGTTAGGTTAGGTTAGGTTCGTCGCGCATCGGGGGTGACATGTCGCTGCCTGCAATGGTTCGTGCCATGGTGGGGAGCGAAGCGGCGTGGCAAGCAGTGGCGGACTTCTGTGAGGCGGTGATATCACAGAAGGAGGCGGCGGAGAGGGTCCGGGAGGACCTTGCGGCGGTGGGTACCATCCGCAGCCGGAGGCGAGGTAGACGGAGAAGGGCGTTTGGGGCAACCCACGCCTTTCAGCCCCCATGAGGTGCACCGGGGGGACCACCCCCCAACTGTGACGTGTGAAGGCGACAACTGCGCGCTATTTGGAGGGAGATGACAAAGGGTCCCTTGTACCCTGAGGTGTGACCTTAACTGGTTGACG